>VXBL01003762.1:270706-303607 GCA_013400195.1 Aramus guarauna | reverse complement strand
GTGGTGAGGCACTGGAACAGGTTGCTCAGAGAGGTTGTGGAGGCTCCATCCCTGGAAGTGTTTAAGGCCAGGTTGGATGGGGCTTTGGGCAGCCTGGTCTAGTGGAGGGTGTCCCTGCCCATGGCAGGGGGGTTGGAACTAGATGATCTTTGAGGTCCTTTCCAACCCAAACCATTCTATGATTCTATTATCCTTCTTCATAAAAAATTAATTCTACCAAATCAATGACTTCTATATCAAAAGGCACTAGATGATTCCTCTGAGCTTTAAAACCCTTTGGGGTTTTCTGTCAGCAGTAGCCTTCCACGAGACTGAAGGATGGTTGTAAGATGTATAAAAAGTTAGTGACTCCCTAGCTTCTGTCACACTGTGAAAGACTGGCTACAAGCTTTTTAATCATACATGCAAAAAAAACATGTAACACAGCATATACTACAAGTAAAAATTCAACCCCTTTCCAGAAGAGTTGCATAGTGCAGTCAACAAGTCACTTCTAGCCCGCAAAACCTCCGTATGTGGTTCCCAACAGAATTCATCAACCACAGCGGTCATCAGCAGGACCAGCTGATTGCCTGGGTATCAGCCAATACAAAGATGGCTTCAGCTGTTGACAGAGCAGGAATGAGCATCCAGGACCCAAAGACACGAAACATCCAGAACCGCCTGCGCCAGTCCTTCCCATCACTCTGCCCAGCGCCAGGAGGCTACTGCAAGATTTGACAGCCTGGGGCCTAAACAGAAGAACCGTACAGCTGTGCACATACCAGCGGGTATAAATTCAGGAAAAGGAGAAGCTAAATCTCCTTTCATGACTTGTAAAAACTGTTTCTCTCTTCTGACCAGGGCACCCAGGGACTTAAACAACCCTCTCCTCCATGTCACTCTGTGGTGGCATGATACACAGCTCTGCTGCCATCCTACGTAGATCAGAGTTGTGTCATCACAAAGCAGAAGGCTGGTCCACTGTACTACTGCAAGACTTGTTTCATAACACTTCTACTATTAATTAACCAGTTTATGTATACAGCAAATTTAATGCACCAGTCACATAGCAGACATTGCTAGAACCCAGTTAAGACACAGAATATTCATAAAGTCATACAGGCTCATCCAGAGATTATGTCCACAACAGCACAGGACTAGTTCAGGAAAATACTTTCAATAGCCAGTGAACATATGGATTGACATCTTCAGCTGGAGTAAGTTAGTGTTCCTCACCTAATGCCAGTAGTAAAATCCTTAAGTGCATAGTAACTGAGCATTTGGGCCTCCAGATTTCGCATGGGGTTATGATATTAACATACACATCCTGGTTAGCTTCCTTGTAAACTAAAAATGGGTGCAGAAATTTCAGGATTGGATCTGGAGTTTCAGGTTGAAAACCCATTAGGTCTTGTGCAAGTTTGGATTTGGACAGATCAAATGTTGCTACTGGCACCTTGATGTTTCCAGGCAGGGAGCTTGTAAGACTGATAATTTTTGACTGAAAAAAGTTGGGAAGAGGTATACGTGTATCAGAACCAGAAAACTGACTCCGACAGCCATTTTGCAATTTGTATGCTGCCTATACAATAACAGAAAAGCATTCAGGTGGATCAAAGGTACAAATTCTGGCATTTTGCACATGCTGAGAAAATTCTACTGGAAATTGTGTTTTTGAAGTGGCCAGGATTTTCAAAACTCTGTGAATAACTTCTAAACAGCTTCTTCCAAATCTAGAAGAAGAAATGGTGGATGAATCGCTATTCTTCAACCACTACTTTAAATAAAATTGAAGGTTAAGACTATACAAGCAAAACTTTGAATTATAGATTTTTAAAAAGAAGTTGTATTTGCTAGAATTTAGGAGTTAAATTCAAGCATCACTTCAACCTTAACTACCAGATAGCTTATTTGATATAATCATTAATGCAAAAAAAATGCCTGTTTTATTCTTTAACTGTAAATCTGTTAATCACATTCTGTACACAATGCTTAGCAATGAAATATATGTAATTAATGTTACAGAAATATTCCATATAATCAATTTCTGTATTGATTTCTCTTTCACATACAGAGTTGTGAAAAACCCAAATAAAAAATTTTATTTGTGGAGCCGTCTCCAATAGTAAAGTTAAATGAAGAAATCTATGAAGGCTTATAGAAACCTCCTTTCCCCCTCAGGAAATGTCAGAAATCTGCCAGACAACCTCTAAGTATAAGATTTTTGCATGTAGATTTCTGATTCAGCTGCAAATAAATTGCTACACCGCGTTGCCAGACAACTCCCTGTCCTCTGAGAACTACAGGAGGCTTAGAAACAAAACCTCAACTCCACACTAAGCCCGTAAGTGCGGAACGGTTGAAAAGCATCATCTTCTCCCTCGCGAGAGCAACGAGGAAAGGTCCTTCCATGCCCGCACTGCTGGCACATTTAAGGCTGCGGTGTGGCTGGAGGGACCCAGGTCTCGCTTCTACGAACGCCTCCTCCAGCAAGATCTGGTAGCACAGGCTGTTAGCTGTCTCCTGTCTCCCAAGCAACGTAAAGCATTTACAAAATCTTGCGCTTCTTAAACAGAATGGAAGACAAGTATTTTTCTGGCTTAGCTTAATTAAAGCAGCTCCCTCTGATAAAAGCACAGGTTATGCCTTTAAAGGGTTAAATTATGCCACACAATAAAATTCGGTCTTGCCATGGATAGACATACCTAAAGTTGGGGGTTTTTTCTCATGAATGGGAATTGTATGTTTATACCAAGAGCAAAAAGAGCTCAGCGGAAAGTGACAAAGTGTGTAAAATCCTTGGATGAATTAGAAAAGCCAGAATTCATAAGCAGCTCTGTGTAAGAAGGATTCCCAAGTGGAGAATCTCATCCTGAATGATGCTACTTTTCAGAGATGAAAGGGGAGTAGAGAGAGATTATCCCTCTACATCTTATTCATATCTGGTGTAAAGTGTTGTGTTTTAAATAAATAAATAAAACCCAAAACAAAAAACCAGACCATGTAGCTTATGGATCCACTATTGCGCTGAGCAGACAGTGCTGGGAGGAGAACTGCACTTCTTCTGAGAAGGAATCCTTTACAGCTTTTAGCACCAAGGGTAAATACACAGTTTTTATGCTACCTTCCTGCAAGTGAATTAACAGGGACCTTCAGCTTTACTCAGCTGATTTTTCTCTCCTTACAATGTCAGAAAACGGCCTTCTCTAGATTCAGAGTGAATCCTGAAGTCAATAACCAAATACAAATTCAGGCATCATACAGTGGACTCTGTATTTCTGGAACCTGCTTCTAGTGTAATTCACAGGACTGACAGGAAGGCTTTGGGTTTTTTTTGGGGGGAGAGCTGGATCTGGCCTTTCATTAACAACGGGATGCATTTCGCCAGAGAAGACATGCCACTCTACCATACATCACCTGCTTTGACGACAGCAAAGAAGTCTGGGAGAAACACTGTTTGCTCTTATAGCATCATTGGAAGAATCGCCAACAGAAGGCAAGGTTGTATGGGAACAACCTCCAGGACACAGCTTTGAGGGTGATGTCTCTGAAGCGGGAGCACACCGCACATTGGGTTGTACGTCCCAGTGCTGGGGAGGACAGCTGCCTCCTGGGTCTTTGTGCGTATCAGTGCCACTGCACGGGATGGCCCTCCGCAGCTCAGCACCCCTCCAACCACTGCACCCTTCCTTTCAGTGTTACTGTCTTGCAGGATTATGTTTAAATTACAGACCTCAAACTAACCTGGCAAGTTAAATCCTCTGGAGAGCGAGTGTAAATAAATAGGATTATCTGTAACTGCCAGTTCTCGCCCAGCCCCCCCCCCACACTGCTCCTCTGACCTCTGCGGAGGAACAGAAATCACACAAGCAGAACAACAAAGGGCTTGGGGGTATTGTTTTGTGTTTTCCTCCCAGGAGGCAAGGAGGATAGAGGTAAGAGACACTACTTGTTAAAATTTTTTTCTGCCTGTTCACTTCTCTCTCTTCTGGCTAGTGGCATTTCACTGCTGCTGCTGACTGAGGTCTCTCATGTTTCCCCACAGAAGGAAAAGCACACGCGAGGCACTCTGGCAAAGACCACCCTCCCCTTGGACACTCGTGCCCCTCACTCCGCTCAGCAGGGCTTTCCTCCTCAGCACCAGTTTTTGTCCTTATCCCCGTCCTGCAGCCGGAGCAGTCCGGCCCAAGTCCTTCGCCTGTGGTACAACAAAAATCAGTGCTGCTCACACTGCTGCGAAGTCACCGGGCAGCTCTACCTGGGAGCTTTCATACCACACTGACTGCAGTTTTCATTGCCTTCCCAGCCTCGCAGACACCAGCACCTCAGAGGACTATACTTCTGCTAGTTCAAGCAATAATGGCGAGTTTCTGGGTAAGCAGAACTGTAACACTTCAGGGTGAAAGAGGAAATTTTTAAACAGAAAGTGACTCCACCTGACTGCTTTGAGAGGGATGGTATGCTGTCAACTGCTATACTGATATCTACGGGAAAAATACCCCTTACAGTCTTTTGCGAGACCTGTAGTGACGACCAGAGAATGGCTGAAGTTAAACACCTCTAATTCCACTTTGCTTCTGCATTTCAGACTTCAGAAATGCTTGAGCTAGCCAGTTCAAGAGATGGACCTTAATCCAAAGTCTGGACCAAGTCCAAGCCCAGAGTAAAGGTAGTAAAAAACTCTGGGGTCCTTGGAGTTTAGTGTTCAAAACATCCTAAAACATCCTAGTTGTGGTACTGGCACTGACAGACACATAATCCTCAGAAATTGTGATCTCTTCATTCAACGCAATCCTGCAGGAACTGAAGCTTTTCTCACCTGCATTTCAGTCAATATTTCTTTAAAATCTTTTTTAAAGTGGGGCTACTGTTTCAGAACTGCATCTCATACACTAACTAGCACTAAAGCCCTCTGCCCATAGAGTTTGCTTATTATAACCCTGAATATCCTGACAATTCCCATATTACACTGCAGGGCTATATACTTGCCTTTATATATCTCTCGGCTCCTATTGTAAATGTAGGAACTTTCCTGTGCTTTCCTGTAAATAATCCTTGTAGATAAAACAAAACAAAACAAAAAAAAGAGACAAAAGTAGCAGATAAATTATCTTCAATACAAACAGCTTAGGCACTGAGCTAGACTCATTTCTCCCAGACGATGGGAGATGCCCCTCTGATTAGATTCCAGTGTAGTAGGAAGTAGGCAATTAGATGATGAGAGAGCATCTCCCACTCTGGGCAGACTGTTTGAAATGTTTTAACTGTTTTTTTAAACATAGTTTAATAATAAAAGAATCTTGGATTTCAGTTTTTAAAACAATCTACTTAACTTTTAAGTGCAACTGAATTCCCCGTACATTCCAGCACTTAGAAAACATTTCTTTGTCTTAATACACACCATCACACAGTGATAAGTGCAATTTCCCATGTATTAGTGTTTATTTACATTTAATGCATATTTATGTTAAACTCCTCCCTCCTTTCCAATGAGTAAATTTTCTTGATAATTATGTGAACATCTTCTATATTATGGAGCATCTACACATAAATTATTCTGTTCTCAAAACATAAGTAAGAATAATAACCTTGTCTGTGTAAAGATCACTACAATGATCACGAATTTGTTGAAGAACGAAGCACGAGCCATAGTGTGCATCGCTCTTGAATCCTATATAAGCTGTCAAAACTCTGATTCTTTAGCTCAGCTGGCTTAACTGCCCCCCAAGCAACCAAGAAAACTCCCCCAAAAAACAAAACCAACTTTTTTTTTTTTAATTCATTCTCTTCTGTACATATAACCCAAGATGACATTCTGTCAGACAGAGACAGCTGGCAGCAAGGTTGCCTGTCTCTGTTTTGCAGATATTTGTAGTTGCCAGCTATTGGAACAGTCCCCAATCTTGTCTCACAGTAAGTCAGGTTGTGTACCCAGCTGGCATCAAGCCACAGCCATCACGGCAAACTGTAAAAGACTCTGAAGAAGCAACAAATTTTCACAGAAAGAAGGAAAAAATGAAAAAGAAAAAAAAAAAGGAGAAGAAACTGGACTGTGAAGTGTGGAAAAAAAAGGTTTAAGGTACTCAGAATGAAAACCTCTTCAAGAAGTTCTTTCTCTACCTCTGGATTTCAGAATATCATCTGTTTTCAGATCGTCTGTCCTTTCAGTGCAAGCATTACCAGCCTGCAGCTGGGAAAGGTGTCTCACCCATCCTCCTGATTACATTAAGAGAATTTATAGCGGTTCCTTGAGCTCTCACCTGATTCTAGGCAGATGACTTTTAAATAACAACTTCTTTAGGACACTCACAACTGCACAGGACTCTGAACGAGTGAAAATAATTTTGAAGTAATGCACTTTCGAGGGACAAATTTCAATTAATCTTATACTCTGCTGAACTCCTAATTAGCTTTTACTGCGTTAACACACAGTAAGGAGATGCAGAAATTACTATAGGCATATTGATTAATCAGCCTATTTGGCAACAGTTGGAGTGATGAAAATGTAAGTTGATGAAAATGTGAGTTCTGCACCCCGGAGAGCACGCCCAGGCGGCACCTGCCTGCCCACCACCAAGCCAAACCGCAGAGACTGTCCACAGGGACCCTGCGGAGAGGGTCACAGCGGGTCCTCAGCACCGGCCGCACCCATGTGTGCGCACAGAAGCATTCGGTAAGAACAGGGAAAGAAACCCTGTACTAGAGCATCACGGATTTAACAACCATTTTATGCATTCGTGGCAAAGCCACAAACGATTTGAGGCAGCCTTCACCAAAATGCTATTATCTAAGCAGAGGCAGCTGCCGAAGGGACAGGAGTCATTCAGAAAGCACAGGAAACATGAGGGCCATGAGAACCGCAGTGCTGACAGATAATAAAGAGAAAATTCAAAGTGAAAACAAAATTCAAATTCCAGTCCTCATATTTGGCCATGCTTTGAGCAGCAGCTGCCGACACTCGCTTGCAACACAGGGGAAGGTTAATTTTAAAGAAGAAACTTCCAAGACTATGCAACAGTTCCTAGGAACTTTCACTATTTTGCAACATATAAATCAGAATTACAAATCAGATGAGCCATTGGTACCCTGGATTGTTGTTTTCATGCGCTATCAAACTGTCTGCATCTGTACCTTTACTTACTGATTCACTTGTCACCTGTCTGAATAGAAAACAGCTTTAAAACTTCAATTTAATAGAGAGAGTAAAAGGGAACGTAAACCAGCACATTATGAAAATGCCTTATAAAGCATCTGTTATAAACTTCTTCGTTTATTGCTTAAGGGATGGCAGCAGGTGTCACATGTTCCGAAGCTGGTGAAGAACCACTTCTCTGCAAAGCTCATCAGCAACGTCTGACTCCAAACATGAGGATGGTTCATTAGTTATTTAGACAGTCTAAAATGCTCAAACTTGGATTTAGTCTAAGAATGAGAGTGCAGAGCAGAGACACAACAAAGACATTATCACTCATTTGAGAAAATCCTTTGAACTGGAGGCAGAACCTCAAATCTAGATCATGACTTTGGTACCTAATAACTGCTCTAATATTAAAATGTTAGTTGACATCGTTTGTTTGTTGGTTTTGGCTGGGCTCGACTTACGTCTTTTTACTGACTCTCTTCTGCCATAAGATTTGGGTGAGATAGGGACATAATTTCTATGGGACACTGCTCTGACCCCACTTTGGGGATGCCACAGAATAAATCTTTCTGGATTCTGAAAGCATCACCTGTAACTCAGAGTCGCAGAATTACTGCGGAAGTCCACCGCAGTTTGCTTTTGTAGGTATTCCACTCCCACACCATTAGTCTTTTGCTACAGCTAGTAATAGTAAATTCCAGCTCTCCTCAACCATCTTTTCAGACAGTACATTTCCAATAAAAACCTTGAAATCTTCCCTATGCCGATGGCCATTTTTGGAGACCATGGGGCAGGGAGCATTTCTTCTAACCAGGGAGACCTATTCCATAAATCTCCCTTCACCCACCAGTCTCAAACAGCGCTGCACACCGACCTGGACTTTCCCTTCTTCCCCATCTCCTTGCTCACATTTCACCCAACAGAGTCCAAACCGCACTATGAGAACTAATTTTGACAACTGAACTTTTCAGCCATTTGTAGCACTATCCAGTGTGCCCCACAAAACTTTTCCAAAATAATTTCTTCCACTTTGTCATCCAAGCTGTAGACAGGAGTCTAAGACAGATGGTAGATCTTTTCTTTTTTTACATGAATTACTACTGATATTTAAATTGCACATCATGTTCTCTCGAAAATAGACATTGTTTTAGCTCCTCTAGCTGTTTCCTGGTCGTGCTTTTTCAGAACATACCATCCCTGTGGCACTTCACAAGTGGCTCTGCAGTTTCAGCTGAATTTTGCACGTGCAGCCTGCAAAGGCAATCGCAGGCAGCGCGTACGGGATGCCCACACCAAAACTGCATCACAACGCTCCTGCATAGCAAGGGGAAAAGGCCAGTTGTACCCCCAACTTCCAATACGCAATTGCAGCATCCTGTTTAATTTTGAGCTTTTACATCTTTTTCACTACACCGTGCATCTTTAAACTTTATGAGATCCTAATACCATTCCGGCTCCAGAAATCTTGAAGGATTACTAAATGCTGCTGTGGTACTATCTTGCTGAAATTGGAGAGCACAGTTTTTCGAATTTTCGAATGGATGATCACAGTCAGGAAAGATATAGTTACCAAAAGATATAAAATGACACAAAATGAGTCATTCCTTAGTCCCAAACTGCTTGACATTTACAAAATTGGCCTGATTTAAAAAGGAAAAAAAAAAAAAAATTACCTTGAAGCTAATTAAGCTGACAGAGTTATTAGCCTGAGGATCACTGAAGGATGGTAATACGCTCATGAATTCCTAAGATGGCAAAATAGTCAAGGTGCTAAAATCCTCTGCACCCCATTTCTGTTTAAACTGTGTAATGTTTCTCGGCTGCCTGACTGCCCAGCCTTCAACACACTGCTTGCAGCAAACCCCAAAAGGGGATTGGGATGTTACACAGCTTCACCCTAACCTGGCCTGGCTGGAAGCTGTACCGGAAACAATCTTACCACTGGCATTTTTTGGAAAATTCCCAGAAAGGCTCCAGGAAACATCCCGGACTTGTTTCAAAGAGCAAAGAGCGTATAGTAAGACTGTCCCAGTGCAGGACTTCTCAGCTGTTGTATGTCTGTGTCTGCACTTTTGACGCCAGACCAGGATCTAATTTGCCTGCTTCCCAAAAGGTTGGGGAGAAACAGCAGTTGCAGTAACACCTTGATTAAGCAACCAAAAAAATCACAGAATTTTGCCATTTTCCTTGAAAAGGAAACAGGTGAAGAAAGCTATTAAAAATGGCAAGGATTTTTCAATGAGTAACAAAGCCAAGATTCATAATAGTTCACTTGGACAACATTTTCAATCTGTCCTATTAATCATAAAGGCCAAAAATTTGCATCAAGTAAGAAACATAAATTAAGCTAGCTGAACTTCCCTGTCAGTGGGCAGGAGATGATCCTTAGCTCTATATTTTATTACTACTGTGCAGGGATCAGCTACACGCATTTCTCTCACAGCTCTTGAGCGCGTGTCCCACACGGCTAACCCAAGACACAGGTCCAAGAAACTGGGCACTAAATATCTGAGATCTCTCAATAAAAACAGAATTGGCAAAAATGACACTTTATTGCTGCTGACTGACTCTTGTAACCCCATAGACGGAGCACAAATTGTTGAAAACACCAGGGTGGTGAGCAGGGCATGATGAAAACACTTTATTCGACCAGCCTCTGTGGAAGGGCGAAAATAAACCAATAAATAGAAAATTCTTCACTTGAAGACAAGTTACCTCCTGCCCCTGACTAAGTCCACAAGCTAATCTAGCTTTTATTGTATAAGCACAGAAAACGTGCATCAGATGGGATGACAAAAGTTTGATTACTCTTTTGTTACAGTGCTTCAAATGGTATCAGATCATGCTTTCTTCCCAATATTCATTACTTAATACCCACAGATTTGCAGTACATTCAACAGTATGTGTTAAAAAAAAAAAAAATCAAACTAAAATTGCTATTATAGCCTTTGTTTAATAAGAAAAACCAATTAAGTGAAGAGATTGACAATGATTTATAATATACTGCAATTGGTCATCTTATGATCAGATATTGCCTGTTAGGAATATACTCATTTAAATGGGTGGCACTTTTTCAGCTGCCAAGAATATGTGTGCACAAAAGGGAGTGCTGAATGCTCCCATGAATTTAATGATTCATCTCTACTCTCAGATAGAGACAATCTCCAAGAGCATCCACCTTTGTCATTTCCATGCTGTAAGGATGGTAATTAGAGAGCAGTCCAACCAGAAATCTAAATCCACATTTTCTTCTTTGGATGTGGGAGCAAGTTCCCAGTTACAACTTTTCTTGTTCTCTGTGAGAATTAGAATTTCACCACTAAAAGCTATCATTTCTCGAGTGCAGAACACCTTGAAAGCTGTTGCCACATTCTGACCCATGTGTTTTGGCACTTACCTACCTGCCATTCAGAGCTATCACGCAACTTCCACTGAAGTGCCAAATCAGAATTATTCAAAATTATCTCAATGCCCTCTTTTTCTAGACTAGGACTCTGTCCCCCCAAAAAAGTATGTTATCTCATTACAGGACTCCTGTGCCTACAAGATTTTCTGAATGAATTATCACTGATTAAGGTGTGATTTAGCATGCAAACTGCCAGAGGCATCTGAAAAGCCCTTTTTCCTTCGATATTCAAAATAAAATTAAAGTTCAGGTGAGCAGCAAAGATGCTGTCTTCAAATGCAGAATTGGTTTATTACATATTTTCTCTCTAGTGTATTACTCCTTCCTAGACTAGTTCATAACTTGTTTTTCACAAGCTGTCTGTAGTTTGTCTTATACCCAAAGATTCCCCTCACCCTTCTCCTACCCCCTCCCACTGCATTTCCTGAGCATTCACCTGTCAAACAGAGACTATCACAACACTTTGCCTCTACTCTCTTTTCAGCTAAAAATCACTCACTGTTTCACAATTTCTTCGAAGTCAGTGCCAGCGCTCCATCTCACGTTCCTGACCTGTCTGCACCCTACACGCAGCCTAAAACCACACGACGCCGATGCCATACAGCTGCAAGGCTGCATGGTGCGTCTGTGTGTGTGTTGAGGGGAGGGAGAGGAATTAAGGTAGTTTGTTGCCTTTTTCCCGTATTTTGAAAATGAATGACAATATTCATTCATGATAACATGAGCAAACGACAATCACGTAAAACCAGCTCACAGAAAAGAGACTGGATTTTCTATTAACCGCTTGAAACGTTCTCCAGTGGTAGCAGAAGAGAAGACCTGTGCTAGGGAGACAATAATGTAAGCTGCAACTCTGCCTCCAACAAATGATATCGTTCCATATTCCTACATAACTCTATAGGTTAAGATATGACAGTCCAAAGTAGCGACTAGAGCATGTTGCAGTGCCACACAAGCAATGTGTCCCAAAGTGCATTTTTGGGACCGTGCTGGTGCCATGACTGCAAAACTGGGGTTGCTGTTCTCAGGCGCTACAGAAGAAAAGCAGTGGGCAATGTTTCATCTGAAGGGACCACGTCGTTTTGTCACCCAAGCCAGGGGTTAGCATGGCATTCAAGCACAGGTTCAGTTTCTGTATTGGTAAAAAAAAGATTAATTGTAAATTGGGATTGCTGTACCTACCATCCATGTAAGGATAAAAGACATAAAAACCAGCTGAGCAAATAATCTGCCAAATCAGATTACAGAGATAAATTGTCTATAGATTATCCTTATCAAGATATATGACAGCTGTAAAATCTTTTTGTAGCAGAAATTCAGGTTACTAAATCCTCCAAAAAAATCCTGTCATTGCTGGCTGTGTATCATGCTAGGCTAGCTTTTGGTTGTGACAGGCTTGAAACACAGCAGACAGCTTTCATTTTGAAAAATCCCATTGTTATAGCAACCTCTTTTCAAATATATCAGCATATAGTAATATACAAAATTCCACCTAATTACTTGCAGTGCTTTGGCACAGGTTCTGAGAGGGCAGCTACAGCAACCTCACACGCTCGTGCCCGGAGGTGACGGAGGACACACCGAACAGAGTACACCCACCTGCGCATTCAACAGCTTCATCATTCAAGCTCCGGCACAGATGCACAGATTATGAGAACCAAAGCAGAACTGTAGAGACCCAAGAAAGCTCATTATCAAAATGATCATTTCTTTACAAGGTAGATCTTTCCAGCAGAACCCTCAATTGAATGATATGGGCCATGAAATGGACAACATATTTCCAAAACTCAGAGAATCTACAGATACGATAATGCATTTTCCCAGGAATGAACACCCCTGCTTTCTTAATGCACAGAAATGGCAGCCACTTCCAAATGTTTTCAGTACTGAAATTTCAAATCAGTATTTCAGGCAATCTTTAATCGTTTTTGTCATATTTAAAACATTGAATTATTGTCCCTATCTGTTTTGTCATGAGAAATAGGGCATGGAGCATACCAGATGCAATAGGTCCTTCAATCAATCAATAACTATGTTCTTTAAATCAGTACATGCATTTTGCTTAGCCTTTAATGTCTAAACATGGGGTTTTTTTCCTACTGTAAATCACAGTAAAGCAAAGCATTTTGTCTGACCTAATGAGATTAATGACCAGCAAATTCCAGTACCTCTTATTAAGTAATTATTAAAGAAAAACCTTTCCTTGAATCAGACATCTCCTTTAGCACTAGAAATTCAAGTTTTCCCTGCTTATGCAGATGTTCTTCACCTGAATTTCCATCCTAGCATGGCATCAGCCAGCAGCTGGTCCCCTGTCTGGAGTATGTTGCTTTGAACGCAGCCGCTAGTGAATTACACACCCTAAATCTGACGCAAATAGAGTCTTGAGATATAAGGAGTCATAAAGGAGATTTGATGAGCTTTAACTGCAGCCGAATGCTACACGAGGAACATATTCTGCAATAACATGTACATTGTATGGATCCTATTTGCTTCCTCGTGATAAAGTGGCAACTTAAGCTGCGAAAATTACTGTCATCCATCTCACCCCATGCATTCACGTGCTTGGGAAGTGTAAGCGAATATGCAGCTACGTGTTTTGGAAACAAAATATTTCTCCTAAGTTAAAAAAAATAAAAGGAATACTTTAATGCATTTCACAAGAAATGATCGGGCAATGCATGGAGGCCTGGCATGAGTCCAGCCCACCAAAACCCATCAAATCTGCTTCACGGACACTGAACTCCCCTGCCTTGCAGGCCAGAATCAGATCCATGGCACAGAGGTCCAACACTTCTGAAGTCAAAAGGATGGAATTTAGTCCTTAACTCAAAATTTTCTTTATTATAAGCTACAAAGGCACCTCCTTTTTGCTATTTTTATGTGTGCTGACAGTATTTGCTCTCTTTTCTCCCACCGGATCTCACTGATCTGACAGTGTGTTTATACAAAGCTTGATGTGTGAGGAGCACATGGGCATATGTTCTATAATATGGATTTATATATATATACACACACACACACACACAGTTTATTTGAACTTAAATAAACTCAACTTCCCCAGAAGCATCACATACCATGAGAAAATTGTGTGTTCTACAAAACAGTGCTGGTGACTTTTAAAGTTTTTTGGTTAAAATTTTCTTTTGATTTCAAGGAATATGTCTTTATATTTTTCCTTGAAATATGAGACATACGGGCATCATATATGTCGCATGTCCTTATTCTACATTACTAGTTCTTTATACATTTCTATCTTATTTCTATTTAGATGATACCTCTTTAAATCTAATAGTTTCTTCACCCATTTGTTGCTTTACCTTTAATGTTATAATCAAATTTTAATTTTCTACCTCTGGATCCTTTCTTTATCTACTTTGCCACAGAGACCCTAATCCCACATTATTAATTATCTCACAGTGATATTGAAGAATTTATTGCTGCCAATGTAATAGGGAAAAACTAATTGATTTTTAAAGATACGCTTGAATTCATCATCTGAAAATTTGGTCTGATTTTTGTAGGATATTGTCCTGGTTTCAGAGTTAATTTTCTTCCTAGCAGCTGGTATAGTGCTATGGTTTGGATTTAGGATGAGAATAATGTTGATAACACACTGATGTTTTAGCTGTTGCCAAGGAGTCAAGGACTTTTCAGCTTCTTATACTGGCCTGGCAGCAATAAAGCTGGTGGTGCACAAGAAGCTGGGAGGGGACGCAGCCAGGACAGCTGACCCAAACTGGCCAAAGGGATATTCCATACCATATGATGTCATCACTAGTGGTTGGTCAGGAGGCGGTTTGGCTCGAGAACTAGCTGAGCATCAGGTCCGGGTGGTAAGCATTTGTGCTATACATCACTTCTTTATTATTATTATCATCACCACCATCATCATCATCACCTTCTTTCTTTTCTGTCCTATTAAACTGTCTTTATCTCAACTCATGAGTTTTACCTTTTTTTTTTTCTTTTCAATTCTCTCCCCCATCCCACAGCAGGGGGGATTGAGCAAACGGCTGTGGGGTTGTTTTAGCTGCCGTCCAGGTTAAACCACGACAGACATTAACTCTTCAAAACTCTTACAATCCCAGTGTCTACACCTGATTACAACATGGCAGTGCAACCTGCTCCTGTAAATCTACAAGCAGGAAAAGATTCCAAAATTTTACCCTAATAATCAGACGCCACAGTCTCTGCATATTGCTTTGCAAGCCAAACCTGGATTACTGAGACATCATGTGATTTCAGAGGTCCAGGGACTAGCAGCAATGCTTTCATTTGTCACACGGTATAGAAATTCAAAGATGGCTTTTCCTAGAACAACTGACAAGATATTTAGAAAATTAAAGAAATAAAAGAAGGCTTCAAGGAAGACACAATTTCTCATTCTAATGGCCTGTGTGTACTAGCTTTACTTACAAAATGAAAAGTATGCAGCACAACATCTACTTTTTAATTAGTCTCCTTTGATTTTTTCTTGTATTATATGAACAATTCCTATAAGAAATTTTCTCCAAAGTTTCTCAAACCCTAACAATATGAGGAAGCTTATTCTTCCCATTTTACAAACGAGAAGACTGAGGAAGTAAGATTACACGTGCTCTCACATCTCAAGAAAACTCTGAGGTATCTGCCTGGCGTGCAGGCGCTGCCCAGAGCCCACGGTGCACATCCCTGTCCCTGCCCGCGCCTGGCCACTTCGGGGACCGTGGGACGACAGCAGCCCTGCAGCCCAAGTGGTAAGGGGAAAGGCTGGCTCGTGCGAATCCTGCAACCGCACGCGGACCTATGACTATTTCAGTTAAAAAGAAAGAAGCATCTGTTTCATCAATAGAGAAACTGCAGAAGGAAGTGGCAGAAGTGAACAAACGGAGGGTAAGGAAATGATCCACGTCACGGCTAAGTACTCTTTGGGGGGAACACCCAGAGGAGAAAGAACCCACAGGGAAATTGTGGAGAAACGTTCATCAAGAGTCCAGAGCGTCAGGGTGAGCAAGACATGAAGCGGTGCATGTAATAACTTTTAAAAGGTTTAGGGCCTGGGCATGGTACCACAAATTAGAAAATCAAATAAAAACAGTGAAGGAGAAATTATTTACTGCTTTTTTGTGTCTGCAAAGAAAGCACAGAAATCTATGTTAAAAATAAGGCTAAGTGATCTGTGAGAGGTAAGAGGGGAAAAAAAAATAGAATCAGACTTCAGTACTGTGCCAGTTTATACATTGATATACACAGAAAAATCTTGGCAGACAGAGCTACCACGGTTTCCTCCGGACCGCTGAGGGACCTGGCAAACCAGCAGGAATATCGCCAGGACAGGCTGTCCCTGCCAGCTACCAGGCATAGTGATTCAACACGGCCTGTCAATTAAAATTTTATATCACATTTTCTATCATCATATCAGCAGGTCACAACTGATATCCAACATTAAGACAAAAAAAAAAAAAAGTTTTTATTTATTCTGAATTAACTGAGAGATACTGTTTATATAAGATTTATTAAAAGACTTTAAACAGAAAATTGGAGGAGGAGAAGGCAGGGAAAAGGAGCTGTTCAATTTTAACTTGCCCGCTACCTTTTTTGATTTTTGGAAATACATACCATATAATATAATTATATGAAAATATTGCAGTGATCTGTTCTTGTATGCAGATACTACATGTAACACATTTTGTGAACGATGTAGTGTAAATAACTAGTAGTAATATTTCTCTTTGAGGATACCAGAAAGCATCTTCAGATACCGCAGGGACCAAGAGACTTTGAACTCTATACTCGTCATCCCCCCTCAGATCTCAAAGCCTGCTGCCCAGTTCCCTCGGTACTGGAGCACAAAGGATACCCTCAAGGCCCGGTGCCTGGGAAAAGAATAGGTAGTTCCTAAAAAGCCAGACTACTCTGAAGGGTTTGCCTCCCAAAGGTGGCAATGTTGGCAAGATCAGGCTCAGCAAGTAGAGACAAGCCACCAAAGGAGACCCCACTCCTGGTCTCTCACAGAATGGTTTGGGTGGGAAGGGACCTCAAAGCCCATCTAGTTCCAACCCCCCTGCCATGGGCAGGGACACCCTCCACTAGACCAGGCTGCCCAAAGCCCCATCCAACCTGGCCTTGAACACTGCCAGGGAGGGGGCATCCACAGCTGCTCTGGGCAACCTGTGCCAGTGCCTCACCACCCTCACAGTAAAAAATTTTTTCCTAATATCTAATCTAAATCTACCCTTCTTCAGATTGATTACTGGGGCAGGGCAGACCCCAAAGAGGCAAAGGCAACAGGAAAAGATATTCCCTCACCCCCAGGGATGACAGGGAACCTCCAAAAGCAGCTTTGGATAATTAAGGGTGGACTGAACAAAACATTTTGTCCTCATAGGACTTAAGAAGGGTATGAACACTGGTATGATCCTTGCAAGGACAGAAAGACAGAAGGATGGAAGTGGAAAAGATAAAATTATTGCCAAAAAACCCTCTCCTGGCTCCTGATCCCCCCAGGTATACATAGCAGTATTGCAGGGTCACAGAAGTTAGAAGCTTTCTGAAGCTAGAAAATGAATGTTGTTGAAAATTTACATTTAATAACTGGAGGAAAGAAATGGCAGAATGACTGCCAGCACTCACTGGGTAGGGCTGACAAGTCGTTTTAAATTGCTTTTCACCAGCACTATCAGTTGAACAGACCTCTGCCAAGACACTGGGAAAAGCTATTAGTATAATAGCATGTTTATGCACTTTAGAGCGGTAATGGAAGGTATTGCAAGAGGGATTGACATTAATACGAAGAAACTCAGAAGAAAGGAAGAAAAAAGGCATGTAGATTAATCCAGAAGACTGAGTGGAAATACAAAACTGCATAGATTAGCAAGTTAGATCACACCCAAACAAAATATCCAGCATTGAGACTAATGGCCAATAAAAATATCCCAACAGAAAGACACAGATTCATTGAAACATAGCACATATTGTAAACAATTAGTAGCAAAGTCACTCTTTGAGGATACCAAAAAGTATCTTTAGACAGTAGAGGCACCAAGAGACTTTGAAGTCTTTCCATCTTTTATCTTATAATTCATGTCTTTTAGACTGTCATACAACTGCAAATTTTTCAGGAAACATCAGTGATAATCTTGAAAGCCACAACAGGATGAACAGAAATGATATGGTAAAAGGGAAGGAACATTCTTCATTCATTTTCTTAGCTTCATCTTTGCTTTTGACTGACATATCACTCAAGCATGTACTAAGAATCGGTATTTATATATTGAAAAGCAATTAAACTGAAATATTTCAAATTTCAAAGAGCTGGGATTCTAGACCTAACAGTATTTTAACAAACTAATAGTGTTCAATTGCAACACTCCACCTCTTTTGGAAAGCACAATTCAGTTGAAAAATAGTTATATATGTTATCCAAATGACTTGCAGTGGAACAAGAAAGCAATAGCAAGACCTGCAGAAGAATCTGTTCAGAAGTTAGTAAAGTGAATAAAGGTTGTGGAATTCAAGGACCTGCTCTAACTAGTCCAGAAAAAAAGAACCCGAAAAGTGGGCATTCTTCAATAGCAAAAAATAAATCATAATTTCTGCAAATTTTACCTTCCTGTTGCTTTCTCTATTAATAAAGGAAACAATAGCAAGAAAATTAGTTGGGACTCCTCATGCACACCAGATTGTGTTCAGAAGAAAAACCGAATTAAATTGCAACAAAAATCCAGACCAAATGAGATGAACTATTCAAAACTTCAATTTTGCAACAGACACCTCTTTAGTGCTGTTTAAGGCTCTAGAGAGAAAACTGTATCCGAACTTGCAACAGCTACCAGCTTTAAACAGAAGGTTTAATAGAAATGTTAAATAGAAGCAGGAAGAAGTACGAGTACAGAGTGTTAGACAATAACCAGCTTCACCCATGGTGAAATAATGTACTGCAACAAGTTATTGGTAATCAGTTACAGAAGTGTAATAAATCTAGCTCATTTCTACTGACACCTTATTATAAAATTACTTTCTAGAAAACTGATAGTACACAATATAGTGTACAAAAAACATAAATGAAGTCCCAGCTGACACACAAAAAAGGATGCAGAAAGACATAATACCTCAAGTTTCTTAAGCTCTTAAAATATATTTCTGAGTATTTCGAGTCGATTCAGAATTTTATTCAGCTTTTAAACAGACCTTTAACATTCAGGTCTTTGTTAGCACATATGGTTTTTAGTATGTGTCAGCACCTTTGGTATGTAAAAATCACCCTGCATTATGTTTTACCGCATATTTCACAGTGCTTTGTTCCTTGCACACAAATAGAACCGTGTTTCTGAAAACTCTAGACACATGCCGCACTGTTTGCAATCTATTTTCTGCAAAGATTTGCCCTCAAACTAGGCAGCACTCTCTTTTGACCACGTAATGAATACGAGAATGTTAGGACACATTCAGAAGTTATTTATGCCCGATACCTTTTTTTTTGTCTGGTACATAAATCATTCTTCACATGAAAGTACATAAGGCAATTATATTGCCATGTGCTGAAAGCAGAAAAACAGCACATAGAATAACAAATAGCTGAAAGAGGGTATTTAAATAGGCATGCAAAGTATGCTATGCACAGTATAGAACATATTAAGAGAAATATGAACCCATTGTAGCAGAACCTACAGGACGGTAGGACTGCAGTAGTGCGGTCTGCCCAGAGACCTAGAACCTTACATTTGCCAAACAACAAAACAAAATAATAAATTTTGGCCAAAATAATAAATTTTCAACAATACAGTGCAACAAAGAGATGGCAGTCAAGATAATATCAGAAACTGCATCTCAACAGCTGTAGCAGTTCTTTAAAGAAAAGGAAGATGATTAAAGACTAAACACAGAGCTATGACTAAACAATGTCCTTCGTCATTAAGCTGGCATCATTTCAGATAAACTCTACTGACCACAATACATTACTCAATAGGGATATTCCAGTTTTTGTACATCATAAATTATTTCTGAATTAGTATTTTAACCATGTAACTTACAGCTGGCCTCTGCAATCAGTGGGAAAATCAGACTTGCACAACAAATACACAATATTTTCTTCTTTCTGATCCCCTAACTGTCCCTAAACACTCCTTGGGCTGCCTCCCTCCCAGATGTCAGGGCAATACGAAGAACAAAACCAATTTCATTGCTGTGGGCCCATACCTCTATAAAACGGTCTGTGCTGGGAAAGAGACCAGAAGGGTCTGTGGTCTCTGCTGGCGGCTCACAACCTCGCTTTGCAAACTGAGGAGCTGGCTCAGGACTTGTGGTGTTTCTCCTGCCAGAAGAGTCCGTGTAAAATCAGGATATCCTGAGCAAGGCTGCACCCAGGAGAGGACTCTCTTGGCCGGACCGTGGGGCAGAGCAGATCCGGGCACAGCAAAGCCTCAGGCAACAGGTTCAACACACCACGAGGCAGCCCCTGCAGAAAGGCACCCCGTGCTGCCGGCAGCCCCTCGCGCACTGCTTGGACTTCGTACAACGCAAACGCTTGACGTGACTTTTGCCTACGACTGACAGCGCGGGCTGGCCATGGATAGCTCTGGCATCTTGCACCAGTGCAGCACTTGTACATCAGCCCCTTTCACTGCTTTTAACCAGGATTTCCTGGAAATAATTTTTTCTTTATCTACCTACACTGTTTTGCTCCTGGAATGAATATTAGGAAGCAAGCACAGAAGAGTATTTGATAGACAGTCTGTCAGGCCAACCTACACCAATTCTTTCAATAACACATAAAGCCTCAGTTTTATAATGGGAGCGCTAAGACAATTATGACTACAGCAGCTCAGACTATGATGCTGTAATGTAAAGGTAACTGTGCCATTAGAGTAATTTGAAAGATACCAAGAGAGGAAAGGAGGAGGGGAGGGAAAAAAAAATAAGCTTTCAGGATTTTTCAGATCTTGCTACTGTAATGCCCTTTCTTTGAAAAAATAGCACGCAGCACCATTCCCTCCTGACTCTAAAGCACAGTGACTGCGAGCACGGCTCACAATTACGGCAAACTCCGAAACCTGTCAGTCAAGGAACCGAGCTCTTAATGCCAAACAAAACAGCAGATTTACACCTGGGAAAAGAAGCTATAATGTAAAAAATACATTTTCTTTGCTCTCATTTATAACGGTAGTGGGGGAACTAACTACAGGGGGTACTTAGCATATTTACAAGACACTACAGGAGGTTTTTAGCATATTTACAAGCAACAATGGCATAATTTTACATGCAGAAGTTTAAATATTGTAAAATCTGCTCTGTCTCTAGCTTCTGTGATTTAAGGCATCTGCATGTACACCTCAAGTTGAAATTTTCAAATCGAATAATTTCTATAATGAAAACTCCATGCTCTACTAACTTGTCACGCTCACGGAGATCTTGCTATGAATTCTCCAATATCAACAGGGCTTTTTGTTTTGGAGTTTCTTTTTATTTTATTTTATGCTTTATTTAAAAAGGGGAAAGAGAAAAGCATTGATAATGCTTCCAAATAACGTGGGATTTTATTTTTAGACTTTGTTTTTGTTTGCAACAGTAAAATGCCCTGACACTAAAGACGTGTGCAGTATCTTCAGACAGTTGTGTCCTGTTAAGAACCACTAAACACTGGCATGCTGGGCCTCACCTCTTTTACAGGGTAAGAATAAGAAATCAGTACATTTTCTGTTCTGCTCTTTGGTCTTGGGAAAGGATACCTGGAGGCGGATAGAAGGAAGAGGGTACATGCCAGGAATGGTCTGTGTCTGGTACAAACTAGGTTGGGTGCAAAAACCAGACTGGGCCTGGCCCAAATGGGAATTTGTTTTATTTCCATCCTCTGTCCCTGGAAGAGCCCAGGGGAAGCGAGCGCGCACGGCGTGGGCTCACTGGAAACGACAACGCTCTGTGCCATTTGCTTGGCAGCTGAACAGAGATGGGGCTGAGGGGTGCGCTGCTGGCCAGACCGGCCAAAGCCGCCTCTTCGGTCATATTCGTCTTACATCTTACTATTTGCAAAGTAAATCCTAAGTTACGTAAATACAGATCACACCACTCCTGATCTTGTGTTTGAGTTAAGAAATCTAAGGATCTAAGTAAGGACCACGTGCTTGACCTAAGGACTGTGAGCGCAGTGACATACAGAAGATATCTTTTAGACAGACTGAAGGACCGAGTCTGGTAGTTTCCCTTATAGGAACAGCACCCACAGGAGCCAGGGCAGTCAGTAGCATATCCTCACTGCCATATTACAGGCTACAATCTTTCATAACCTTCATCTATGACACGTGACTACAGCCTGTGGATAAAAATCAGCTTCATTCCTCCTCTCTCACTGCATTTTAACACATGTATTTGCAGCAAGACTCGCAACAAGCATAAAAGGAAAGATGAGACATGGGACAGATTCATCCCCACCTGGACTTAGGAACACAGCTGAGGCACTTCATATTGAAATGTCACCCAGAGCTCTCCCTTGACAGGTACTCATGTCCCAAGAGTAATTCAGCCACCCAAAATCAGCTTCAATAAGAAAAAAAAAGCCAGAATTACTAATTGTTTGAAATTGCCACTAATTAAACACTAAAACATAATATTGTAATAGTTGGGGCGGGGGGGGGGGTTAGGCATTATGGGTTTTCCTACTTTAGAGTGCATTTACATTTTTTATAAAATTCTGGATCTCAATCTATACATAAAATTTCCCTCATTTTTTCCCTTAAGTCTAATAAAAATTCATTAAATATTCATGCAACTCAGGGAAATTTCCCAATTACGTATGGTTGGACATAGACCGTAATTTATAATACTCACAAAATATGTCCATTCAAGGCCTTCAGTAATCATAATGCCAAAAGAAAATCCAAATTTTCCATATTTGTGTTTGTTTCATAAAAGCAATGATTTAACACTCTAGATGCAGTAAGACACCACAGAAGGTAAAACCAGAAGCAGCTTTAATTTTAGCTTAATTATGACTCACCTCTGAAGGAAGGTGATGAAAAAGAGAGGAGAGGATCAGAGGTTAGAAACACTGGAGTTTAACACAGACTCATATTCTGGTCTTCTTTGAAAACCTATTTGAACAAGACACTGCTTGTGACAAAACCGAGGGGCAATGCACACGGGATCGTCCCCTCACGGGAGCTGGAAGCTGCCTGTGTCCTGCTCACAGCCCTCCAGCTGCCTCTTGTCACGGTCCCAGCATCTTTCATATGAAACCCAACACTCCCCTGAAAGACAGGATTTTGTTAATTCCCACCTTACATCACTCATAACAATACTGTAAAAATGATGGGCCAAACTCCGCCATTACTTAATTCTGATTACGCCCAGTTCATTAAATGAAGGCAGAATCAAGTCATGGCACCGTATTTGTAGATCATCTAGCTGTATATAGGAAGAAGGGGTTTAGTATCCAATGTTAAGGCACTAAATTAGATGTTTAGGGTTACCTAATTCCATAAAGTCAGTAAAAAGAGGCAGGCATGTAACCCAGATGTTCTGATTTCTCTGTGGAAGTCCCAATTACAGAACCTAAGCTAACTTTGAGACCTGAGATTGCATGGCCTGTGGGACCTCTGGCCCAACACACAGATGCATGCACACACACACTCCTACTGAAGGTAACTGTGGTTGCAAAATAGGACTTTGCCTCTAAAAATCAAGATGTTGCTATTTTGTTGTGTCTGATGCGATTGCTGCTGCTGTTGCACCATGGTGGGAGCTTCTTCGAGCAGCTATTTCTTTGTCACTTCTCTGCTTTCCTTTCTTCTTCTTACATATATGACTGAGCGTGTGCTGATCCACAAACCTGAATAACCAGAAGCTCATGAAAACTGACCACTTCCAGTGCCTGAACCATCATAAATAACTTGGATTTAGACCCTGCTGCAAAGTAACAAGAGTGCCAAGTATTAAGCCAATAATTAATTAGCTGAGTTTAAAAGTAGTCACTCTTCGACATGATAAAGAGTAACTGGTGGAAATTGAGTCAAAGTCCACCTCTAATAAGAGATATATTATACTGCCATAACTGTAACTGTTCGATACAACTCGAAGTGTGATGGTTAAGTATCCCTGAGTAGATAAATTCAGTTATCTAGATTATTTACTACTGTAGTGTGTATCACTATGGTACTGTCCACATTACTCGCCTTTACTGTGCATACATTTCATATTCAATGAAAACACATATTTATGAAATGATTAAGTGATACAGGATACCTAAGGCCCCTTGCACAGTATAATACTTTGATAGTATACGGCCTGACATATAATTATTTTACTCTATGATTTATTTGTATGCTGTAAACTAAAAATATTTAGAAAGCTGACATCTGAATTGTGAATAATGGACTATAAGAATCTGGCATTATTGCTATTTTATTCAGGAAACTACTGTTATACACAGCCTTGTCTCCACTGCTCCACTGCTATGGCTTTACCGTTTTCTATTACTGCATCTGGGGTAGTATAGAGTCCAATGAAAAGGGATTCATTCTGTTCTATTTCACTTTTTTTTTTTTGGTGTATAAACCAGCTTGACTCAACTTCCATTCTTATTGTCATTTTTATAGTGCAAAGTTAGATGCCTAGTCTATCAGTCCTCACACAGATAGGTAATTTTTACTCACAATTTTGTGTTGCCTGTATTTGAAAAGGCTGCACACAATCTACTTGGACATACATGGTATGCCAGCCTGAGCCTCAGGGGAGGATCTCCTTCAATAATTTTTCAGTTTCGAGAAAACACCATACACAGCCATAGGATGTGCAGTGTCCCTCAGTTCATCCCTTTGGAAAACAGAGAAGCTGGCAGAGATAACGTGTTTTCAGACCCAGCAGTACATTGGAAACCAGCCCAAACTGAAGCTGCCTCCTTGCAGGCCCCAAGAAGTCATTTCTCGATGTGTGCTGTAGCACTGGAGACAGTGCATTTACCTGCAAAAAGATATCAAGGATCATATTTGCAACAAGTAAATCTTTAGTTACACTAATATTCTAATGCATTGTAAAATGACTTCTGAAAGTCCTTTTTTGAGTTTTCTTTATGACTGTTGAAAGATAACTGCAAACTACTAGGACATACAAAATACTTTCTTAACTTGTTGCAAAACGCCTATTGATACCTTTCTACAAAAAATTCTACCTTTAAAGATTAATTTTAATGCATTCAAATTATATTCACATTTCTGTAGGAGAGAGGATTGCGTTCTACTAACAGGTTTCCTGTCCTGGGGGAATATGTCCAAAAGCATCTTCATTTTACAGCAGGAAGACCATATAAATAAGAAAGATAATAGAAAACAATAGACTGAATACTGAATAGGGGCATAGCACATATGCATTATTTACAAGGCAGAAGGTTTAAGTATTGCAAAAGTTGAAACCAGCTCCTATATTAAAGAAAGGGATATTTGAGATAAGATATTGCATGACTCCAATACTAATTTTTTTATGATGTTTTGAATTAAAATTCTATTCAGTAAGAAACACTGTAGATTGTGGTACATTTATGAACACTAGGCAAAGACACCTCTTCAATTTTATCTTTAATATAGTTGAAATAAGGGAAAAATCCACTTAAATTAACAGGACTGAATAGAAGAGTGAAGGCTTGCAGAATCAAATCCTTTTGTTTCTAAAACCTTATATCAAAATATGTACTAAAAAATTACCACAAAATGAAAAATGTCTTGTGAAAAAGACCATCACTGGTTTAAAACATTTGGACCCATCATGTTGGTTTCTGAGCAGGCACTCTCAGACCCAGGTGAAATCTCCAGTGGGCAGCAGACAGAATGCACACACAGAGCCTGATTTACCATCTTGATGCAGCACAAGAGTGTTGCTTCAGTCTCTCAAAATGTTTGACCAACTCTGTCTCTAACAGAAAACACAGAGCAGAAGGATCCTCAGCACCCCAGAGAACAAGGCAAAACCTTCCCTTTATTCAGCTGCTAAAAATGAGGTAACGTAATTTTACTGAAGGGGGAGAGGGGTGCTTGGTTTCTATTATGAACACAATACAAAATGCTTTCTTGACTCTTCCCAGCAGCACACCAGCAAAAACAGAGAAACAAACCAAGAGCACAAGAGGAAATACCAAAGGCCAGGTTAATGCCTCTCCCCTCGGGCTTTGTGGGGCAGCCCAGGTGCCCTCTTCCCTCAGCTGATGGACGCTGCCTTCGAAGTACTCAGCCCACTGCACGTACGAGCAGTTGCACTTCCTCCTCCAAATTTCTCCAGATGAAGCGCTTTCAAAAAGACACCAGCAGAAATCAATAGTATTTGAATAGCTAGCACTAAAACATTTACTCTTTTCTGTTGTACTAGTTAACATCCTTTGATATGCTTGTTTCAAGTAAGGCATGCTTTTCTAAAGAGAGTGGAATAGACAAGTATCTCTTTTCAAACATTGCTGTTCCTAAATGCTTATGGTATAAAAGACCCAGCATGCAATCTATCCCAGGAAAGTGTCAGACAACAACCTTCAATATGCTAAAATTTGGTTCCTTATTGCATAAACCATTAAATACCAGGTACCTCTGTTTAAAGAAAATAAGTAAAATAAAAATCCATTCCAGCTTCTAGTCCTCCAAAAGCCTGCTTAACATAACCATAACATGCCTCTACAAGAGAGAAACTAAAGATGGCTTCATGCTACAGACCTTGCTCACACCCTTATTATCTACTACTAGAAAATCACCGTCTTTTTCTGCGTCTCCACACAATGTCCCAGCCTCGTGAAGATCAGGTTACAGAGATCAACACAAACTAGAACAGTGCTGGTGGTGATACTATATGTTATTTACTCATTAAAAAAATACCACAAAGCTTACACCAAATAACACACTACTGACCATCTTCACCACTACGTAGAACCTCTGAGGTACCATGGGACAGCACTGGCCACCACAGCCCTGGAAAGAGCCCAGCCCAAGGGAGCAGCACCAGACAGTGGTCGCCTCCTCTTCCTCCCCAGGGCCACAGGTAACAACATGAACTGAGGATTTTCCATGTGCCCTGAAAGCAACCGGTAGACTGAAGAGCTTTTTTTTTTTTTTTTAATGATGAAGCTCTTCAGCTAAACGCGTGCAGGGGCAGGAGCCCCATTTCCATGCCGGAGCTGGGCAGCCCCCCAGGAGAGCTCGGGCTGAGCCATGCGGCACTAACAGCCTCAGCTCTGCAGAGTTTCACGTACCGCAACGTTTTCTCTAACACGTCTAGCAACTTCAGAAGAATTTCTGTCTCAGGGAGTAGGCTTTTCATTCTGCAATGAATAAAAAATAAGTTACGCCACTGTCTCAACACAGTAGAAACTGCAAAAGGTAATTGTTACTTTTGGCTGCCATGGTATTTCATTTACATATATCATTTTACATCTTCTTACCAATTCTCTTAAAACATCATTTCATAATGTATTCCTAACAGTGCGAGAATGCCTCCAATGAAATGAATTTGCAGATTTGGGGTTTTTTACTGTTCAAAATGGGGAAAATATTGCTTGTTCAAAATTAATTTAAAAACAGAGAATACTCATATTTGTGTATGAAATCCATAAATGACTAGAGAGAAATAAAGGCTATTTATGTTGTGTTAACATACAAGTTGCATAACAGCTAGCTACTTAGATGAAAAAAATATTCTAGTCTCTTTTCAGTCCACAGGATTAAAAAGATTTTCCTAATTAGTAAGTAGAATTATAACACTTTTGAGGAAATTTCTGCTGTACTAACATGAAAATCTTTCATTCCCTAAAGAGAAAAATTTTAAATACTAAATAAGCATATAACTTCTAGTCATATTAATGTAGGAAGAGAAAATGCCTGAGATGCAAGGAGACTTGTCCTAGTGTGCACATTAGCCATTTGTTTGAAGGCTGTAAAGCATTTCATACTTCCCTCCCCTTGCAATGCATATTGCTCAATGTGAGCATTGCTCCATATCAAATGGCTGGTAGTTTTCGGTGGTTGTTCTGTTGGTTTTTTTAAAAATCAAACTCTTCTGGAGGCTTCTTTTTCTTTCTTTGCTTAAAATCCTGCTTCATTTTAAAAACCAAGCAGCATGATATGATACAAGAACGTTTACAAAATCTTACTTCCATTTTCTCTGTATTGTTTCTCTTTCTCTTCTGTCAATTCTCTTTATTTCTCATCATTGTCTCTTGCCACCACCTCATTTCACTCAACGGAGCTAAACAAATAGCCTTTCCCTCTTAAAAACATGGCACTGTTAACATGTGCTCTAATGGACAATTTAGAGACACTGTGTGAACAATGATTGCTGACCTTCTTTTTCTCATGCAACTTGCTAATGAAAACGAGCTGTGTGGAGAAACCTTTTCTGGGGTATCAAAACCATTTATGATGATGTATGTACAGCACATTATATTTAATTGACACTCCCAGATTTTAAGTTTGCTGTAGAATGGCTATTTTTTCAAAGCATTCATTATCCATACAGAATACAGCACACTGCATCACAGAACCTGAAAATCCAGATTAATTGCCATATTAGAAATCTTGCTTAGTACGATGCAAGGGTTGCTGTTCTGGAGGAACAAAAAGCTCTTCCTCAGGCTTTTTGGCATATCTGGTTCTGGTATTAGAGCATGTCCCTCAGTGGAGTACCTTCCTTTCTTAGGCTTGCCCCCTGTATTCTTTAGCCCATGTAGGAACAATGTCAGAAATAATTAAATTTGCTTCCTCAGCTTCATGACACTTCACCAGAAACTCCAAGATCACCCTCTGATATCAGCAGTACAAGCTTTAATGATACCCAAGTATACTGCCTCCGGTTCTGTGAGACAGAATAAAAGATTGTAGGTGAACACTTCACAGCCAGACCTACCTCAGCTGGCTGTGTTGTACATCAAACGTAAAAAAAGATGTACAAAACCCGTTACCATTTCAGCTAATCAAATTCTGTGGCTTGCTGGGGTGTATATGTGCACACTGACCTCTGCGATGTCACGACTTTCAGGTTACTCATTGATTTCCAGGAATCAAAAATGCGATGCAAATAAGGAATTGCTAGTCAATTAGTTCTTATCACAAACTCGCAGTCTGTGGTAATGGTATGACACGCAAGTCTGCATAACAATTGGAAACAAGCCTTTTCTAGCCAGGTAACTGTCCTCAAAGGCAAGACGCGTCCCCTTTCCTAAGAACAGATGTAGTCAGCAACATGATTAATGCCTTTGCACGTGGTACAAGACTGATTTTAACAGCTGTCAGCAATTTCAGATGGTATGGGCAGTCCCTTCCCACTTATCCTATACACGTGGTACCAATGTAATCACGATTTCAGTCCACACACAGAAAGAAAGCTTTTCTTTTTCTCCTTATTATTATTTAATTCCATCACTGCCAGCTAACTGTAATGAAACTGTTTGGAGCTTCTTTAAAATGCCTATCGTTTACCATATGTTCATTTAATTTTTAAGACACAGCTATATCGTGCAAGTTGCAATTCTTTGCCTACCACTATATGTCATTAAAATGAATATTCATGTGGCACTTCAAGTGGCTTTGCTTCATATCAAACCTACCAGAGTCATTAAAAGGCTTGTCATCATAGCCCACCAGTGCCTCTGGCACTTGTAAATTATGAACTTTAACTTTCTGTCTGTAAGTGCTAATCTCCACGTAAAATGGAAAAATAAATTACTGGCATTAATTATCAAAGTTTATAATTTTCATGAGTAAATTGGGATTTTTATAGTACCTCTGGCATGCACTTAGCATTATTAGAAGTCACTAATCAGTTACTCTTGACCAGTCCAAACAGAAAATGACTTTAAATATATTATCATTTCTATTTCTAGATTTCATGAAATTGCCATTATCAGCAAGCAGATATTTTTACTAATTCCAGAAATTTTACTATTTATTATCTTGTACTGCTGACATCAGAGGGTGATTTTGGAGTTTCTGGTAAATCAGGCAAGGTGCTGCAGAAGAACTTGTGTGAAATAAAGGCTCAGTTGCCTTCCCTTCTGTGGAAATCCCCCAGTGCAAAGGCCAAGCAAACACCAGTTTGTGCATGGGAAAAGTGAGAATCAATGGCTGATTACAGGTCTCTTGATCCAGAGCAGTCCCCCCCAGGAGAGAGTCCTTACACAATCAACATGCGGGGTAGTGCGCCTTAAGATTGTTTGGGATGAAAAGCTGCTGCCACTCAACACCCACCACGCTTGGGGTGTCAGGGTGGCCACAGAGGGTGACACGGGGAGGAAGGGATGTTTTGCCTACTCCATGTGAGCAGCCCCGCTTTTGGGGTTGGTTCAGTTTGTCCTCCCCTCCGGGATGGTTTGGCCCCTTACTGAAATCTGTGTAATTAGCTTGGTAGCAGTATTATATATCGATATAAGTCATTGATCATAAGTATATCTGCTGTTATGTTGTTGATGTTTGCTTCCCTAATGTGAAGTAGTGGTCAATAAGCTGTAATAGTATATACCTACTTGGTTGGTACTATAATATTGATTGTTGCTAATACTGTTGATTGATACTATATTGGTGATAGCAATTTGTAATAGTTTGAGAGATATACATATATTTGCTTTATTAACCTTAGCTGAACTTGGTAGTGGTGACTTTTTGTAGTATTTGTAGTAATCTGTAATAGAGAAATTTAGAGGAGAAAGCCTCTACGTATTACCAAATCCTACCCATGGTTGCCATCTCTATACACCTGCAGACCAGGTAACCCTTTAGGTCATGACCCTGACCTGCTCCAGTGCCTGCATACAGTGGGGAGGAAGGAAGTGGTGCAAACAACCACGGAGCCCCCTCCTCTGCTGAAAGTCTCCCTTTCGCGCTGTATTAGCACACTCCTACTGAAAGCATGGGACAGCTGTCCTTGGTCAAACTGAAAACCTACAGACCCGGTCTCCAAAGGAAGTCATAGGCAGGCACCTGGGCAAGAGTAATAATTTGGAAGTGCAGAGGGTGCTGCCTCCCTACTCCTGAGCAGTTCCCCCTCCTCCTAAGACAATGTCTTATGCACGCTCCCAGGACCTTCTGCTGCCATCCCTTGGTTCAGCATATACAGAAAGCTTCTGAGAGGATTTGTGAAAAGATAGGGGATGCCTTCATTAGTGCTGATGACCCCTGATGGCCCTCTGTTACATCTGTCTGAACTGGAAGAGTAGAACATATAATTCAGCATCAAAGACCATCTGGTTTTGACTTAACTCAAACAAAGTTGAGATAATGTCACAGTTGTGACTGCCAAATCCTTCATTCCTGGGTGCAGGTCTTCTTAAAAGCACTGCTCAGGGGGAAAAGCGAAGATCCAACACGTACACTTAACTTCAGCATTTCCTGACATTTCAGCAGACATCTGAGTGACAGCTTTCTTTTAATACAGTGTTTTGCATAAAATCTCTTGGCTTTTAGAGGGGTAGTGGTTTTCACTGAATATACTTCAAGAAAGACAATCTCTGCATTTGTCTAAACAATGCAAAGAATATGTATTGTTTCCCACATACTTAAAAACACGGGGTTTGCACTTTTTTTTTTTTTTTTTTCATGTATGCCAGATTCCCTTCACTCTATACGTAAGAGTTCATTTTAGGAGGACATTGCTCCTGAAGAGACTTCGGCTGTCTCTGAGTACTCACACTTTAAATGAGTAACAAACGCAGCTATCTGTCACTACTCACCCTGGCCAGAATTTTCCCATGCTCTGCAGACACTATCAAGAAGCAAATTTTTGTTTTGTTTCAGTTTAGGCAGCAAAATAATTAATTCCAAGCAGCCATGTTTTTAAAAATGTGAGTTCTTGTTGATACCCAGTTTTTTGGAAATGCGGCCTTAGTGTAACACTTGTGTGAAAGCCATGGACTTCTGAAAATCTCGCCCTAGCGCATGCTAGTGGCATATTTACAACATGTTTGTGTACACGTGTCTGCTGAACATTCAGCACCTAAAAACCTGGGCATGCAGTCTTCCAAAAGGCTGGCAGTAACCATCCAGGACAGTTGTTTATCAGAATAAACAAGGGTTCTAACTCTAAGTAGGCATCTAGGAAGTGCTCTGGATTTCCAGCAGTCTATTTTATACAATGCTGGTGCAAATGTCTTTCCTTTTCATTTTGGTCATTGTATCACTGAACAACTAAACAGATGGTACATGAACAGTATGCAAAACATTTAATCATGCCGGGCAAGGTACAGCAATACCAGCTGTTCTGGCCTGCTGACCTTGGTGGAGTTTAGAGAACACTGAAAGAAAGATGCAAGTCATTTTACTCTCTTTTTTCCCCCTCCTGAGTCCTCCTTTGGTCTCACCTATACAAAATAGAAGCTAAAACTAGGAAATTAGTCTAATACATAAGAAGCATTCCACATATTCTACCTTGCCCACATTTGAATTTAGTAGTTAAAGATAGCAAAATAATGCAACCTGTAGAGGTGCTGCCTCCACAGCCTTATTATCCTTCCCAAGTGTATGGCCAAATCTCTGGATAGCATGTTAATTCTTACCAGAACTTGGATATAGACAATTATATAATCTGAAGCTACCAATAATTTATCATAAGTACTCCTCCTCAGCTGAGCTATAGGTGATGGACTTGGTAGGAGAATAGGGATGCCCACCTCACCTTCCTTACATGCCACCTTTAAAGCCAAGCAAAGAACTGGAGCCCCTGAATAAGGACTGATAAGATACGTGCTTTGACACCTGTAAGCATCCCTCCCTGGACAAAGAGGAGAGGTCAGGAGAAGAAGGAGTCCTTAAGGCAGGTTTTCCAGCCAAAAGCACATGGCAGATGACGATATATAAATAAAGAGGAGTTAGAAATACTCTTTCTCCTGCATCAATATAAGGCTCTCAATTTTCTCTGTCCCAAAGACTTGCATCTTTCCTAATATCTTAACTCCTAGAAAGTAAAACAAATTAAAAGTCAGAAACACCAAAAAGCTCATAAGCATTAACAGCTGGTAAGAACAGTTACAAAATAAGCCAAAGCTAAAAATTAAATTAACCCAAAATTTGGGTGAAAGTTATTTCAATCAATATTTCTTAAGCAAGCCTCATGACTTTTTCATACTTCAGGTTGACTTTAGCATGCACACTCCTGCTTCTCTGCATGGGCTGAAGTTGAACTACTTGCATTTTAGATTGACAGCTAACTGCATAGACTCTAGTTTTATGGTTTGCAAACTCTTGCAAAAACAACAATCTTAAAAAATATTTGATAATTTCAAGTTAGGCATGAGGTCTTTGCAACGAGCACACACTGCACCACAAAGCTGGATTTAGCAAAGTGTTCTCAGTAAATATAGGGAAACACCTTGCAAGGCAGCATGGCAGTTACCAGGCAATGTTTCCTCCATACTTCAACCAATCCCCAGTTCCTAGGTTTG
>VXBL01003762.1:237737-262308 GCA_013400195.1 Aramus guarauna | reverse complement strand
TCAACACACTTGAAACACAAAATAAGAAATCATCTTAGAATTTATTGAATGTCTTTTCAAAATATCCTGACCAAAATCCACACGTGTAATTCTCATTATTATTATTAATGTAAAGTTCATATATGAAGGAGATTACACACCTTGAGACCAAGTATTGCACCGCTCCATGAAAACAAAAAGAAGCTATTGCCATACATAATAAGCAACTGAAGTATGAGCATTTCTTTTATACCATACTAACACTACATTAAAGCATGCTTCAGAGCTGCTGGTTTTCTTGAGAGCATTACGCCTGATATTTTCATGAGGTTTTAATAGTTGGGATGATGAAAACTGAGCTCTGAAAGGTCCTCTTAGACAATGGAGTTATTTCCTTAAGCTTCATGACTGAAATATATTCAATGCCAATTTAAAGAAAATATAGATAAATATAAATAATAATATAAAAATTATCATAAATATAAATATGTATTTTTAATTTTATTAGTTTAAATACACAATAATTTCTCTGTCCTACCTCAGAGGCAGTTCTTCTGGGGATGAAAAAGAAAGAAACATACAACATATAAAAGTAACATAAGTCATCTTCTTTATAGAGAACATTAATTCATATTGCTGATTAGTACAACAATTAAACCCCACCTGATGACATGCTTTACTGGAAACAAAGAAAAGACAGATATGATGCTACTCAACAGAAACTAAAAGAACTCTTGTAAGGGATAAGCAATGAGGTCAAAATTGTTATTAACAGAAATACACTGCAAGGCCAGTTTAATAAATATTTGTATATTTATAAAACAACTGCATTGTTAGTTCTGATGAAAGCATAGTAATGACTTGATGGGCAAGTTAATAATCAGCATGCATTGGCCCTTACGCGGCTCCTTAGAAAACTACATTTCCTATTTGCAAAGCTGCAGCTGTATTGAAACCGTATTCCTCCTTAGCACATGCTGAGAAGGAATATACTCTTCTGAGTATATAGATGATATTACTGCGTAAACTTATTTAAGAGGTCAAATCCACTCCTCTGGAGTTGTATAGGCTTTAAAAACACCTATCACCAGACAAAATTTCCAGTTGGAATTATCTGAATTCCCAGGCAAAGCCATTTTGTTTATAGCTTGCTTTATTACTAACTTTGAAAAAAAAAACAACAACAAAACAAAACAAACCCTGCAAATGCTATAGCATCAGAATAAGCATCCTGAAACTTTAAGCCATCCATTTCGTATAATTAATCTGGGCACGTGCTTTTTCTCTGTCTACTGGACTTCAGTCCTGAAAATTCCCCACTGCTACACCGCTTTCACCAATGCGGCAGCTCAGACCTGTTTATGGGGCTGTCCACAGCCCTAGAGCTCTCACCACAAACCTTGTCTACACGCTACTGATAATATCGATCACCCAGTGGACCCTCAGCTATACATATTACATAGAATTCTGCAAATGATAGCGAGGTTGGGAAGAAAGTTTGCCATACACTGATAAATTAAACCAGAATATCTGTGGCTGAAACTATTTGGGGACTTCTCCTGCCCCCAGCTTTTCTCCAGCACTCAGTCCTCCTGTTCCCTTCCTGGCTGCAGAAATCGGCACTTCCAGAGTAACGAAGGATGCCCTGGCGTTGTCATCCTGAGACACCCCAGCTTTCCTACCAGCAGCCACAGCTGCATGTGTGTTGTGGACTACAAACCCAAACCAGCAGGTCCAGACTCATTTCTTCCGAAGGGATCGTTATTCCTTGTAAGCTGTGGGCAGAACAGTAGAGGGGAACCCCCTGTCTCCAAACTCTCTCTTTGCCCGAAGGTAAAGGCAGATATTCCCTCCTCTGTCCAGAGGTTTAAAAAACAAAAAAAACCCCAAACAACAACAACAACAAAAAACCCTGCTCACACCTGTGAAACAAAATAAAGACAAATTGAAGACTACCACAGGTCTTACTACCTTGTAGTCTGCATCAACTACGGTTATTGGACCTCATATTCTCTACATTACGTATTCAATTATCTGTAGTTTAAAAATTGGGAAGATGAAGCCCTTTCATCGTTTATTTCCTTGCCTCACTCACATTCTCATGCCAGAAGCTATCAAAAGATATGCTACACCACAAAGTTGCAAAAATGGTTGCAGTATTTTCACCAGTCCCAACTGCAAAGATCTGAAACGAGTGCTTTTGCATGCATTTGGCCTTCTGCAAGGAAACCACCGTACTTCAACACACTGAACATGAGTTTTCAACGGACTTATCCAAACAGACTGCTCGGTCTTTGTCTGGAATAAAATATACTTAGTTGTTAATTCTAAAAGTAAATAACATAAGTAAGAACATTCTGGGAGTTAAATATAAATGACAAAAACATGTTACACCAGTGTTTATACAGAAGCATAGATCACGTTTCTCTAAACACTCTGGTTATTTTCTTTCTAAGCACTGATACAGTCCCGTGACTAGGAATGATGTTGCCTGTAAAAGAAACGCCACAAAACCATCCTACAGAGCTGTCCGGACTGTAGCACTCTGAGGACCAATATGTCTTGCAAAAGCTACGCAGCCCCCTGAGCACGGGACCAAGACGACCTGGGCTCCCCTTTCAGCCCTGTCGCTGCCTAACGAGCGGCTACAGCAGCTCTTCATAGGAAAGTTTGACCTTTTTCTGCCCCATTTCCACACCACGCAGAACGGCAGTAACGGCATTTTTCTATACAAAGCACTTTACGATCAACAGGTGAAAACACACACATATAATACAAGCTTATTTTCTCCAACGTGTCGAGCTTTCTCTGTGCGACCTCATTTGTATTATTTATGCCTGAAAGATGCAAGAGAAAGATACTTTAGCATCGTGATGCTAAAATTGTTCTTCTTTGCTATTCCCGGCTGCTGTTGTAGCATATTTTGTTGACAGACTCCAGTACGGCTGGTGTTAAACAAACAGGAATGGTACCTACATCTGCTCGGAGATGGGTTGCCTAGCAACTGCAATCAAAGGGTGTTTTACCCTCACCGATCTCCTGTAAATTAATAGAAATCCCTCTACAATATTCGAACACCTTATGTTTTAGTGGCTATATAAATACTTTACTATTATTATTATTATTATTATTTTGTAGCTAATGTGTTTCATTTTGTGATCTGCTTCTGTCCAAAAATGGAGCAGCCAGAAAAGGTCAGATTATGAAGCACAAAAAGGTTCAGAGGCTTGTTTGATGTAGAAATATTCTTTGACAGCTCATTGCGTTTATTTACTATACCCTTTTCTTCTGCCATTTCAGAATCTATTTCAGCTGCCCCACGGGAGCCTGAAGCCATTAGCCTGAATTATCATTCTGAATGCAAATTTCACAAGGTAATACCAAATTGTGAAGGTTTCGATTCCTGCAGTTACTGAGATGCTTTTTCTTTAGAGAGGTTACAGGTCTGTTATTTGTTTGCATATTAACAGCAATGATTTTCAGTATGCCTGACATTACAACGTTCATTTATCATACGTGTAATAGCTGAATACCAGCAGACGTACTGCAGAGTGCATGTCAACACACAAAAGAGAAATTAGTATCTGAGATATTAAACGAGCTACGCAAGCGAGGGAACAAATCAATCAAACGTGGAGTAAGGAAAACTGATAGAGTCTATTTGTTAGGTTTTAGCAAGTTCCATTTCGAAGCATATGGAAACAGGAGTGGAATTTTTATTTAAAAGGCTTTTACTGAAGATTCTGAACCAAAAAGACTGGAAGTTACTGGTGAACGTTAAAGTTCCCACACTCTCCTCATCACAAAACCAACTATCTTTAGTAGCAGGAAGGATCAAACAGGTTGGTAAAACCCAGATGTGCCTATATATTTCCTTTCTTCCACTATGTCCAGGACATACTTTTACCAGGTCTGCATCTGAGCCTGCAAACACCCTCACATACAGCCAGCCCCCCAAACAGCATTTCCTCCATGTGACGCAGCTGCCTCTAGCTCTCCATCTTCCACACCACACACACTGTCCATGTGCATTTACATGGTATGCAATTTTCTAAGTTCCTCCATCTACCTCCACCCACTCCCCAAACTTCCCTATAATAATTCTTAAAGGGATTCTTAAACAGCTTTACTACTGCTGGACTCAAGAGTTTCACCAGATAGCAGCTAGTGGAACAAGTTGTTTAACAAATGGTGATGAAACAACAAAACCAAACATGAAGAAGCAACACACAGAAGAATATACTTGGACTTAAACAAAAGCTGACATATTTTGTTATTTCCTGGCCCTGCCTGGACCATTATGGGACGCTGCTGTCTGTTTTGTCCATAACTATTAAAAGGTGAGAAAACTGAAGGGCTTGGCTTAGCAGAACCCTCCACACTTCCCCTTCTCTCCGCATGTCAGTGCCCCGTGCTCTGTGCAGTCCGAGATCAAATGCAACTCCAGCAAAAACAGCTCCGGGATTTTTCTGCTGTGCTTATCTCTGCTTAAAGGGTGAACTTCAGTGTAAACAGCATTTTAGCCCAGGTCAGGAATTCACACAAATTCAGCAACAATGTAGGATGCAAGATCGACTTTTGATTCTTCCAGAAACTACTGGAAGCTTGAGCCCTGCAGTGACTTCAGTTTAGCGCTGTCTGTGCTCGTAATGGTTTTCATCCTCTTAAAATAAGCACTATATTGGTGCAGCACCTTCAGCAAAAGAACTGGGGCATATTCTATGAGAATAACAGCTAATAGACACGGCCATAATTAAGAACTATAGATCACAGAAGTCTGATGTAAGATTGTTTAGTAATTGCAGAACTGTCTTGAAAATTTACTTTGAAATCATATCTAAATTCTTTAAAGCCAGAGGCTTGTTTGTTTGTTAGCTTAAAGAGGCACATTAAATTACTATATTTTTAATCAAGGAAAAGTATCTGTGGTAACTGGTGACAAAACTCAGCTTGAAAATACATTTCTTCACAGTTGACTTTTCCAGCCTGGAGAGTCCTAGGCTGGTGATTCTCTAGAGTGGAAACTGCTCCACAATTTCAGTCCTTCTTCTAGATACCCAGTTCAGATCTACCACACCTTTATGAATGAAGAGGGGAAGAAAGGTCCAAACATGAGAGCACCACTGACCTACAAACTGTCACCCATGTTACCTGCTCTGTTTTCCATTTCTTTTCCAATAATTTCTATATCTCATACTGAGGTTTTGATTTTTTTTTCCCCCTCCCTTGTGCATCATTTAAGATTTCTCTACACTGAATTTGAGCCACCATTAATCACTACGGTATGCGAGCTCTTTCTTGTACCATTTGTTAACATGTTGTGCTGCACGCACCCATATTGGACTTCACTGATGCTCTCTCTCCTTCAACCTGAATAATCCACCTTTTCTTTTTAATCTTTCAGGCAACAGATTATTCTCTTACTTCATCGGAATTTCATTTATTTGTGAGCCTCCAGTGAAAGACTTCCCATGTCCATACACTTGCTGAGACCATCAGGCAATTCCACTGATTTCTGAAGCACGACTTCTCTTTACAAATGCTGTGTCGGCTCTTCTTCCATATGGCCTAAAAATTCCTACAAATTATGGGCCACATGTCCATAAATTTCACTCTTTACTAAAGTTCCTATCCACTTCCGCTGAAATACTGGTTTGTGATTCACCTTGGAACAATTTTTTATTATTTTTTTTTAAATAATGCTATTACCCTCTTGAAATCGCAAGGTTACAACGTGGTTTTAAACAAGTTGTTGCACACTAAATGGTTTGGCTACTTCTTCACGTTCCTAGTAATGAGGTCCTGCAAATTTTGCCTGTCAGATCCACACCTTTGACTACCAGCTCTTAAAAATCAAGGTCTTTCCTCTAAATGAGAATGAGTTGGAGCTAATGTCTTCTAGCATCTTTTTCAAAATGCTAAAGAAAATTTTGCACAGAACAGCCCCACAGTAGCTAAATTTATCTTATTTATGTAGTTCTTTTACAATGACAAGCATAAACATGAGAGTCATAAAAGCTCAGAACTGGTGGAGAGTCTTCTACTGAGATAAAAACTAGTAACAAATTAATTATGGCAAAGACACCAGGTAGCGCTAATATCTTGGAAAGATGCTTTTTGTTCTTTGATCTAATGTAAAAGACTACCAGAAACACTTCCATGGCATGCAAAACAGCTGAAACAGAATTCTGTAAGTTATTCATCCCCCCCGAAAAGTTAGTGAATATTTACTTGTCCCTGTAACCAGCCCTGCCAGACTCTGTCTCTTCCTCCGAGGCAGGACTGTGACTTGGAGCAAGTCCCTCAGGGGCACAAGGAAGGAGCCAGCAGGCTCTGAGGTTTCACCCATGTAAGGACAGATAGATGCTGAGTTTTACTCCTCCAAAACAGTCAGCCGTCACAGCCGGGATGGTCGGAGGGAGATCATGATGTGAGACTGGTATAGGCCAAGGGCAAACTACTACACACATGCACAGCAAGAGAAAATAGGACGAAGTCGTACCTCGGAGGGTACCTCTGTGGCAACACGGCTTCCAAAGGTTTTTACCAGTCTAGTACCACTTCGTAGCTGTACTGACTCAGAACTGCGCTCGGAAATGGAATTTAGCCGTTCCCCTTGCAAGAAATACGTTCAGAGACCTAGGTCTGTTTAATGAGTACTAATTTGTTCATGAAGCTGACAGCCGAATTTCCTCTTCAATCTACATTATACTGCATGTCACTTTTGTTGGTTTCTGGGGAAAACAGGGAAAAAAAACCAGCCCTTATTTAAAAACAAAAAACAATTCATGATGAGATTGACGTGAAAGTAAGTTGTTTCTCATCAGTAATTACTTCCCCCTGGGCTTGACAATGTTTACAAATGAAAGCTTTTTCTTCATATATGACTTGACCTATCATGAATTATAGCTGCTGCTACCAATTCCATTCCTCCCTGCACACAGAAAAAAAGGCTTGCTATCTCAATTTTGTACAGTAATTAAATATTTTCTGATGGCATATTATTTATTCTTCCTCACTTTAGCTCTCCTGGCATTTATACACCTCCAAATACTAGCAGGCAATTAAAAAACTGTTATTAACAATACTAATATCCTAAGAGCTTGTTTGATGTGAGACACAGGACTGAGCAGCTTGACTGCAAGGAACAGATTTTTTTTTTTTGATTTTTTTTTAATTTCTGCATTATCTAGCACCTTGCAGTCTTTGCTCACAATCAAGGCTCTTAAGCAGTCCAGGAGGAAACATGAAAAAATTAATGATGATCCAAATTTACCGCTAACCTCATTTGACCACTATAAAACTACCAAAGAGTGAAATAAAGTATTAAAAAGAGAAGAACAGGCATCATTTTGTTATTTTACATTTTTAAATAATTTTAAATAAACTACAGTTTTCCACCCAAACACACTTAGCATAGAATCATAGAATCCTAAAGTTGGAAAAGACCTCTAAGCTCATCAAGTCCAGTCATTGAACTTCAAAGCTAAGCAGGACCTGTTGCATTAGAAGGAAAGCCAAGATCAAACAAAACAGGAACTCCATATTTCAGCCATTCAAATCTGATTGTTTGTACGATTCTTTCAAAACCTCAAGGGTTTTTTTCTTACTCCTCTATCTATCTGTATCCTGATTCTACCACAGCATAATTCAGTGCAGCCCCTGGAAATCACTGTGTGTTGGTACCAACTGAGAATTTGGCCAAGGAGCTAAAAAAAGTTATTTACTCAGACTCAACTCGGTGTGCTTCAGAGTTGCTCAGTAAAAGCCCCTCACCCACAATCCTACCTTGCCCCACTCATACGCTGGACAACTTTATGACAGTCAGCTTGCCATTTTGCGTCTTGCTCTGTATTTCACGTGATGTCCTGCATGATTTGGGCCACAGCACCCCCAAACAGCAATTGAGCAAGGGGGGCTGCAGGCCCCTTTGTGAGCTCGGAAGCCAAGGATCGGGCAACCATCCAGTACGTCTCAGTCGGGAAGGGCACCAGGGCTCAGAGCCCGGGGAGTGCTCAGCGGGGTGTGACAAACGCGGAGGGAACGGGTGAGGAGCGGACCCCGACACGCACGGGAACGGGAAAAGCAGGAACTACGAGGGGATCCATTTTCTTTAGTGTTTTACTTAAATAACATTGATGAGCAAAAGCATCGGCTAAAAGGGATTTGTGTGCTACTCTCTCTTTTAGAAAGATGACCCCCCACGATCACGCTGTGTTGTGTGGGTGCTCGTAGCCCTGCGGCAGCGTGGGAGGGCAGCAGGAGCACCCAGTCCCCTGTGGCACCCAGTCCCCTGCACGTCTCAGCAGGGACAGACCAAGCCACATATAAAGCTTTGCGACAGCCTCAGGTAAGCACAGGGGGACAAGCCAGCAGCTGTTCTTCCCAAAAATCATTTGCTGATGTAACAAACCAGGTTTAAAAAGACATTACTATATAGGTCAACGACAAACTCTTTAGAGGCTCCACAAGCAAAGCGCCTGTAACCCTCAATAAGCCTTTAGCTTTATTACAGACAATACAATTTGAGCTTATGTGCCCAACGTACTAATGAAAAATAAATTGTAAATTGCATAACGATTAGTGCATGCTAACACAGTCACATTTGGTTGCTAAACTTTTCTTTTATCCAACAAGTCAGAGGTTTTCCCATTTCGTTAACCTGTGAGAAAAAGGAATTGCCTTGGCAAAGGTAACTTGGGGTTGAAATGCATCTGAAAGCCAGGATCTGCGAAACACCTTATATTAATTTAAATGTAATCTTTTTGGTTTTAAGGACTTGATCCAGGCCCTCTGACACATGCTGGACTACAAATATATTGAAAATAACTAATTTTGTAAAGGGCATTTTATACGCATCCCATAGTAGAGCAAATTTCATCAACTTCAGTTAAAATATATAAATGAAAATATGCATTTTGTGTCCAACACAAACTAATGTAGTTCATGTCGTATAATGTAGTTAAGACACTAATTAGCGTTCCTGACAAATGTTGAATTTTCAGCAATGTAAGGTACTGAAAATATTTATTCTCTACCCTTACTACTCTCTTTTTCAGAAATAAAGCTATATGTATTTATGTCTACTTTTTTCCCCTCAACAGAAGAAATAAATTAACAGCATCAGGAAAATGGGATTTTACAATGACTTAGTATTTATCACACTAAACCACTAAGACTTCTTGCTCAGCTGGAACCGTGCACATTCCCAGATGGTGTATTGGATTATAATTTCACAAAACGAGTTTACTCTCTCAACAGTTTCTCTTGCAATTTCCTCTGAAAAAGTCATCTAAATGCTTCTACAGTCTCTGTTCCTACTCCCTGTGGAGTCTCCCACATCTTTTCTACATGGCATTATTTTATTTTTCTATCATGGAATAATTATATGTAGGAATTACACTACTGAGCTACTTCTATAGGATTTTGATTTTTTTTATTATTTCATTATAATATAAATATTAATTTCTGTACAAGTCTTTTTTTTTGAAATCCAATACCTTTCACATAGTTCATTTTTCCTGTCCCTGATTTCTTTAATAACCAAACTATAACACATCATATTTTTTCAGGGTCCTTTCTGAAGGACAATAAAAGTAAAAAATTTTCTATGTTGACACCTAGGTGATCCAAGTTTCAATCAATATTAGCAAAATATTATATCTCAGGTTATTCAACACCTACAAATACACCAGGTGTGAAGGAGACAAAGCCCCTCCCATACAGGAGAGCTGCACCAAGCCTAGAAAGACAACTGCATTTCTGATGGGAGGAGAGCAACCTGCAGCACGGGGTCAGGTGCCGACCCCAGACCTGCTGGATTTTGGCCCCGAGCTGCAGCCTCTCCTGCTGCAGAGATGGAGACGGCGGCAGACCCGCTTTGCTTTCATCGCAATACATGCTGCCCACGGCCATTCGGTGTGCGGGTGGCCGGGGGCTGAGGAGGGGGGTTGGCCAGGCATCTGACCCTGGAGCAGATGCTCTCCCCTCAGACTGACTCATCTAGCGAGAAATGGGGCATTAAAGAAGTTTGTCACTCGGTGGCCCCCTCACTGGTCTGGCACCTGCCACCACCACCTCTAGGTCAGGCAGATTAACAGCCTGACGCGGACTGGAACGCGGCAGCAGGGCAGGCGCCCTTCTATCCAAGGTGTTGCTCAGCACCTTAGAAGGAGGAAGAGAAGATGCCTTCCTGGGCACAGATGGTGTCCTGGGACACCGGCAGGTTAGAGGAATGGCACTGTGCTTCAAAAGGTGTGGGGGTTTTTTCCTAGCCATTCCATAGTATCTTGCATTTACCTTTTAACTGGATCAGACAGGTGTTTGGAAACCTGCGCAAAGCTTGTGCATCGCCAGCTGTGCTCCCCGGCGGAGGCACAGGAGAAGAGAACGCAGGCGACTGCGGCACCCCACCCTGAAGGCACGCAGAAATCGGACCGTGAAGCACCGTTTCTGAAGCTGGAGGAAGGGCCTGGTTCAGGCAACATTCCAGAGGAAGCCAAGGGAGAAATGGTGTTGCATCCTGCTGAGGCGCAGGGGAGCCCCACCAGCTGGGTGCTGGGCCATGCCAGGGCAGCATCCTGCGGCCAGACCCCACGGTGCTGGAGCATGAGACTTGCCGCAGCATCCGTGGCGCTTCTGGAAAGCGGCAACAGTGAGAGGGCAGAGACGGGTCGTGTTTGCCCCCAGTCACATGAGAAACCTGGCACCAACCGGATTCGTGAATTATGAGCAAGGGGGGCACCCCGTTAACCTTTCCGAACAGGAATTTCTCCTCAGAGGGATCACCCGCAGAAGTCCCCATCTGAAGCTCATGAGGCAGAGAGAAATATGCTGACGCGTACTATTTTGGAGATGAAACGGAACGTTTGTTTCCTGCACTCAAGATAAATATATCAGAGAAAAAACAAACAAACAAACAAACAAAAAAACCCCACAACAGTTCTATAGCTACACTAGCAGGTTACATTGCTCAGAGCACAATGCAACGTTACAAGAGGACTTTATCTGGCTTTAGGGCTTGTCAGTGGCATTACATAATCCAACATCCTCCCTTTGTTCTAAAGCGAAGGCTTCTCACTGATTTATTGATTTTGTTTGTACAAGTAGAAGGAAGCAGGTGGATACTCTTTGGTGGTGGGACATTACAGCTCTAATTAGGTCATCATCTCCTGGTGAATTGGAATGTGACTTGTTTTGTTAAAACCTGATACTTTTTGCACATTTAAGAAGTTTAAAAATGGCACTGTTTACTGTGTACATACATTGGACGTATCTCAAATAACAGCTGATCCAGTTAACATGATTAACACAACAGTTGCAGTGTTGCAGTGACACCTTTGCTACTGCAGACATCTTAAAATAGCTCGTTTTTGTGATTTGCATCGATGGTGAAACGAACCCCGATCTCTGAGAAGCATCGCTCTTGTTCCCAAGAGATAAGTAATGAAGCGAATGTGGCCCTATCCTCTCCAAATAATTCTGCTAAGTGAATGCAAGCAAATTTGCTATCAAGCTAAGTCTCTCATGTGGTTATAATCACTGTGAGGATGCCTCTAGTCATGTAGGGAATCCGAGTTGCTCCTTCAAACATTGTTACTGGTTAACGACAGAACAACTCGTACTTACAAGTTTGTTCGGCTTTTACTGGGAAATTCGGGCAACACCTCCGATGGTTTAGCATGCACTACATATTAAAGAATAATAAAAATTTAAAAAAGGAGGAAAAGCTACCAAAAATTACCCCCTCTAGTCCCACAGATTCAGTGGACAATGAAAGAAAAGGAAAAAAAAAGTCATCTATGCACATGACTTTTCAAACAACTTTTTAAGAATTTACAATCTTAACAAAAGTAAGGCAGTAACCAATAATCACTGTTCCACTGCAAACTCTATTGTTCACAACATACCTTCCCGGACAAAGAAATCAGAAAATAAGGTGGCAATGTTTAAATTAATAGATTACGTATATATTTAGTGCGCACTGCTCTTGCAAAATCCTGCACACGGCCGAGCTATTTAAGCTGTCATTGGAATTGACACACTGATCAAAGCATCTGGAGTGCACTGATGTTTTGAAGAGGAGCTGTGTTTTCTCTTTCTTTCTGCCTTACCAGAGCTCTGGTGACTCATCTGTAAGACGTATTCACGCGTTTATGTCATTTACTCTTTTCAACCTTTTACTCTGTTTACTTAATGCAGCAGATTAACCTTCATAAAAAGGCTAATGAAGAAATAAATTACAAGCTGTTTGAAATTCAGAGATTTGGTGTTTAGTAAAAATAGGTAAATTTACAAATCAGTAAACAGACAAAGCTACATTTTTGTTCGTAAGTGCAAGGAGTTCTTGGATTTTTGTTTTTCCTCATGCATTTCATGTGCCCTAGGTGACAGATTTTACTAGCAATGGTTCAACCATGAAGGCTGCATATTAGAACTAGTATGTATGTATACACTTATACACCCATATATATAAATGCATATAAAATACGTATATATGCCTATACACACACATATATATGCACACATTTCCTATATATACACAAATATATGTATATTTACATATACATATACACACACACCCCGCCTTCAGAGACTCAATTGTATTACAGCATTTAATCAAAGCACGAGAGGAGACAGGATAGATATGGATTTGTAGATCTGAAGATCAATCCCTGACCTGGCAAGTAACTTCTTTTTCTTGGGCTGTCTACAAACATATGCTCTCCTTAGATGCAAGTCATATGTCAGACTATATCACAAACACACATGCACAAAGTAATGCGTCATTCACAAATTACAGAGGTTTCATATCTAAGCATTTCTGGAACAGGACTAAATCCAAAACATTAATACTACAGAAAAGTTGACTGGAGAGGCAATTTAGCAGACTAGAAGATATCTCTCCCAGGATACTTTCCCGAATTATCCTGTGTTATTTGCTAACTGGACAAAACAATATTGCTTGGGCTCCCAGCGAATTTCCCATTAAGACCCAGAGGTGAGAAGGGCAAACATTCAGGCTGTGGTTATATTGTCATCTCAGACACAGACATGGCTTTACCCTAGCAGTGGAAGCCCAATTTCATTTTGGAGAAGTACAACAGAGCTGGTTGGTTGTTGTGGGAAAACATATTTTTCAAATAGAGCAGGAACAAGAGTAACCGATTTTGACATAACTGGAATTTCTGGTGCAGCCAAAGGTCTTTCAACCACCTCAAAATACTCCATATCTGGAGCTGGGAAATACAGCTAGGGCTTCAAAGACCAAAACATAAAGGCCTCCTCTGCTTGATTCACTTCTGGGACTTCAAGCCATATCTTCCAAATAATGATTCTGCAATAACAAGTTGGTTATTAGCTATTCTGTAATAGGGAGAGGTCCGTCTCTCTCCTCATCTCTTCCTCACTGTATCTGGCTTTCCCCTCCAAAAGCCATCCAAGTTTTCTGGGTTGAGAAAACTGCATGGCTGAATATTTAGTACCAACAAAGCCACAGGCAGAGCAGTCAGAAGGGCTAAGATAAGGGTCTTGCCAAAAACACAGCCCATACAAGCACTTTATCATCCACTTCTGTGCAAAGTCAACCAGGATTGCTCACATGACTGTTGCGAGGTCTTCAGGCTAAGACACGAAGCAAATATGGAGAACCCGCACCCTGGACTCATGCGGCGGTGGTGGGGTGAGAGCAGCAGGCAGACAGGCAGGGACACACCGCCGGTCACACCTCACCTTGCTGCTCTGTCTTTAACCACACCAATTTCTCCATCACATTATAACGTGGGGGGAGAGGGGGAGTGGAAATCATTAAAGGTAAAAGAGATTTGGTTTCTGTAAGACAGAAATTCCTGTCCAGTCTAGCCACTCCAAGCACAGGTGGGTGCTGGGCACAGCACTGACCGCCCCACCAGAGGCAAGTTATTTTTTTTTCAGTTCACCGGGAATGGACCAGAGCAAAGAGGTAATATTCAGCCATGCAGCTGCAGCAGAAACCTGTATCAGCATATTGATGTTCATCAAAGTAATGAGTTAAGAGAACTAAGAGTTCAGAGTCAGAGCATTTTCTGGTATTATCCCTTAATCACTGATCAGTAACAATACCTGTTTATCCGAAAGCTGGCTCTCTCACAACTGTGGCTGCCCATAGATAGCGAGCACACTTTTTCTCTCACTATTTCTCTCAAATACTACTTTTTCTTTCCCCTCCAGCTCTTCCCTCCCCGCCCCCCAAATTTTGCATTTCTCCCTGTACAGTTCTTTCTGCTAGGAAAGATTTGATTGCATCTTCCTTTGACGTTGAGAGTTTTCTTTAAATTCTGCCTGGAATTTTTTTTGGCTCTTGTTTCTTGAATTTGCCATTTCTGTGAATCATGAATTCAGAGATGTATGAACAACCTTACTTGATAGACTGTGTATTATGTTACCTCGCACTTTCCTCTGTTATCTTACATGTTGTCAAATCAGACTTCACATTGTGTCACAGCTATTTTTTCTGAATGGTTAATTTTTCACTGAAAGTTACACAGATGGGCAATTATTTTAAGGTTTGAATACCTGCCAACAATTGTAGTGGCATAAAACTGATCCCCAAAGCCCACACAACCACAGAGAACACCAAAACTAGAAGACAAGACTGAATGTAAATCATACCAATTTTTATGGATGGCAGAGTTAAAATGAAAATTTTTCACACTGTTAAAAGAGCCTTCAATCACTATAAGTATATACTTCTGTATATATGAACATGCAAAATAGCACACTTTAAATCCCCAAAGAATAACTGGAGAGAGTCAAACCAACTTAAAGAATAAACGAGGTTTGTTTAGTTACGTATTTAAAGATAAGCATACTACTAGTGGCACGAGTAGAGTAACCATCCTGTAAAGTCTTACATGTATTTATCTATAAAAATGAATAAAATATAAGCACTACTCTTGAAAAAGTCACCTAGAGAAGCAGCTCACTTTCCACGTCCTCCAGATTGACAGCACAATGGCCAGTGACTAATAATTTCTCTGTTAACTGTCTGTTACCCATAGACTGAAACTGGGACAAGAAATATGGAGCATTTCACAGAAGCTACTGGGAAACCGTCCACGCGTCTGGCCGCCTCCTGTGGCCAGCACACATTCACTCTGCATCCTGCCACTGTTACTGCTGCTGTAAGGGTGCAACATGGTCCCACCTACAGAATAGCCCGAGGCAGAACTGAGATCAAAAGAAATCGCCAACTTTACATCTACGTCCACCGTGGACAAATATAACACACATACAAGAGCTTACCTAAGTATACGAAGTCATGCGGCACCCAGCCAAGCCTGGCACTGGTAAAATCTCCTGCTGCCTTCCTCTCTCCCCCTAAAAGCCTCACAAAGTTTTCACCAATTTTCCAAAATTCATGAGCAAACCACTAGAGGCCCTGAAAAATGTACATCGAAAATTATGACTTACAGGTTTGCACAGGATGAAACAAAACAGTGATAATAAGGATAAAACAAGACAGCAATCTAAATCAGGCTTTAACATAAAGTGTTGCCATAAAGTGGTCCATGCTTCAAGATCCTCAGGGAGAAGTCTTTGATTTCCTGAAGAATCATTTACAGAGAGGCATGAACATTTGGTTCCAAATCCATAAATAATTAAAGAAGTTAATAATTAAATACATGAGCTAGTCTTGTCTGAAAAGAAAATTTAGAAACTGTTGCAAACACTTCAATGACATTGACTTTCTTAAGCATAGTACAGACTTCCCTCCTCTTTTTGTATTCTTTCTCCAAATGGAGTGATGCTAAACAGTGAAAAATGGAGCATGTGATGTTCCACAGCAGACCCAGAAAAGGTTGGGTGCTGAGCCACAAATTTCTGTTGGACTGTTCATGTTACCAGGACTTTCATGCATACTCTAGAACTCAATACCACCAAGTGCCATCTCCATAAAATACATACCAGTAGAATAAAAGGGAAAGAGTTCAGGCAAACTCTGAAGTATTTCTGAACAGAACAAGCCCTGCTTTTATTTGAATCACATGAAATAAATATTTTTTCTGATTTTAAAATAATTTTATGCTTATTTTTCCCACATATTATTCTCTTTGCTTTTCTCCACTTCTTTTCTACAAATTTAGAGAATGCATGGCTTTACCTACGGGGTGTGTCTCTGCTACATTTTTCCCTACAAAATCCAAATTCAGTCACAGACTTCTCAGTAATACATAAGTGTTCAAAATGGGCTGCTCAGAATGAAGAGAAAAATTCTATGAAAAACTTAATTTTCATTCATTTAAAAGCCTTTTCTGTCAGTCAGGTTAAAAAAAAAAAAGCAGTCATCTAATGTTTTCCTTCATTATCAAGTAGGTCATGTTTGCAGAACATTTACGACAGTATTTTGAGGAAATCCTGACATTGATTTCAGCCACATGAAATTGGGTGTTCGTACATGGACACACGACCAGCCCTGGAGATCTGTAAAGATCTTTCTTGGCATGAGCATCCTACTAACCAATTATGGTCCACGAGTAAAGAAGAAAGGAATGAGAAAGTGAAGGGACACACTGGAAGATGTCACTTAGCCATTTACAATTAACAAGGCCAACCATGACAATACGCTCCAGTATTAAGTTTTAAAATTTCATTTTGATAAACTAATTAAAATAGATGCTGCTGCAGAATAGCTGACTTCATAAACCACTCACAGTTCTGATTTCGGAGCATGCAATCATTAAAAACATATTTGGCAGCTGCTGTGGAGATTTCTTGTTTCCAATAGGAGTGGAATTAGTTAACCTCTGGCTTTCCAAAAACATGAAGAATGAGGAACAGCCTTCTAGACTGTGGTGATTTGTGTGCATGCTAAAATGGGTTTATCAAAGCAGCTTATCTATTTACCATCACATCAGGCACCAAAAGCATGTTCAACACTTCACAGAGGAAGGACAGACTGTTCCTCTCGCTCACAGCTCCTTTACCCAAGCACAGTTCCCAAGTTTGAGTGGAGGTATTAATGGTGGTGTCAGTCAGCCCACAAAGGGAGGGAAGACTATACATCCCACAGAACCATGAGCTCTGTGAATGAATTTACACAACAGGTAGCAAAATGAACTGTAGCCAGTGTAGAGATAGCGGGCATAAGAAAAAGCGGTGTACTATGGGGAAAAATCAAGCATGTGACAAAGAACTAAAAAAAAAAATCATCAGGCATTAATGGGAACTCTTCTTCTACTGCTCCCATTCAAATCAGTGCAGAAGGGCTCCCTGAGCAGATTGCCAACAGGATAGCGCTGGCCTTACAACTAGGTGACTGCTAATTGCTACCTGGACTGAGTGAGATTTGCCATTATTTTAGCAATTGAAAGAGAACTGGGTTAGCAACCCCTGTATAATTAGTTTCCTAACAAGAGAAAAGATTTCAGATGTAGGATGCCTGAGGAGGAGGGAGAGAGGAGGGCTCACTATTTATTTTTTTTCTGTTCATTTGTTTGTTCTCTTTTCTCTCTGGTGACCTTCCCCTTATTTTCCTACTCTGTAAGGGAGAAATGATCATTAATGGAATAATGCATGTTATTACTCATTAGCATTGCTTTTCTTATGTTAACCTATCCTATCTTTTTGACTTCCACAATTCTGTCAGAGACTCACTATATATAAAAATGTATGTACATAAATTGCCCTAACAGCTTTCCTGCAAAAGAAAACTGCTACTATAGCTGACCAAAAAATTTCCATTAAAAATTTTGTACCACAGTATGTCTTTGAAGGCACTGTGCTTTTGCTAAATATTATTGACTAATTTAAAATAACACTTCAAAGTGGTTTTCCTTTATTTCAGTTTTGAAAACATGAAATCAATGCAAAGTGCCTTCTCCCTCTCCTCTTGTCATGCTGCTTCAGCTTCTCTCGTTGACCAGATCAGAACCCTCCATGGCTCAACCAGCAGCTTGTCCCATCTCACGTACGCCTGTCCGCCCCTGCAGAAAAACCAGCCCCAGCCCCACAGTCACTGTTCTCTCTCTCTCTCTCAAGACAAAGGGCTACATAAGCGAATTATCCTCTGCATCTATGTGCAAACGCACGAGGCAGTGTGGAAGTAACTCCAGTCCTCACTTCTTGGGTTTCTCCAACACAGCAGCAACATAACAAATATTTTTCCACACACTCTAAATGACTAATGCCACTCAACCATGAAAGTCCTCTTGGAGACTGCTGGAGAAGCAAGAATAAGGTTTGGGATAAACAGCTATTATCATATTTTATAGCCAATTGTTTATAAGCCTCTCTGGTCTAGTGGAGATTTCAGTGTTTTTTAAACCTCAGAAATCTTCCAAGATTTCATTTCATAATCCCTAAAGTATATTCTAGGAGTTGTTACACTTATTAACACTGAAGAAAAAAGAAAACAGAAGATGACAGGAAAAGATTCATTGAAAAAGCAGAACAACGATAAAAAAATAAATCTCATTTCATTCGAATAGATGTCAGAATTACATTGCCAAGCAGCCTGAATCACAGGATGATGAAACCTGAACAACAAGGGGAAAAACTGCTGGCCTACCAAGATTTTGCTGTCCCCTATTTCACCTCCCTAATGGCACGAAACCTTTAGCCTACTGTGCTGAGATTTGAATGAATTTTTTTTTTCCTGCCAGATCCCAACATCTGTAAAATCAAAGACAAAATTGCAGAACCAGGATCTAATTCTGTCCTGATTGTCAATGGTCTTAGACACAGATAGTATATACTTCTAAGCTCTTTGGTCTGAGAAAATTACTATTGTAGCATTTTTCCATATGGAGAGTTTATGAGAGTTTCCGGTAAGCTTTGGCAAGTTTTTCCTGTATAACATATGCAGGCTCATCTATCACATAAAAGTTTTGAATTAATGACACAACAACATTTTGTAAAGGAGACAAAATCCATTCCATCTTCCATCTTTCCTGGCAAAAGTTGTCTTTTCTAATTTAATTCCTTCATTCAGTGATGAGGAACTATACTGCCATTAGCTGTTTCACATAACTGCAGACGGATCAACGATGCAGATATCTCATCTTTCATCTTTATTGTCTGAAGTTCCCACCAATGCATACTCTTTGTCCAGACAAGTTAACAAAAAACAAAACAAAACAAAAAAACGCAAAAAACCCACCCCACACAAAAGTAAGTCCTGATTTTTCTTTCCTTTTTTTGTCTCATAAGAAAGTTGCCACAAATCATACTCTCAAACAGTGAATGCAGGAATGCTGCAATGCTAAGGTGCACATGCGAAAGAAACATTTCTTTTCCTTTCTAAAAGTATAACACTTTCTAAATACCTTCTAAAAGTATAACACTTTCTAAATACTTTCTAAAAGTGTGGCTTTTGCGCTCCTTGCATTTTTTGTAAGCAACTTATTCTGTAAAAATGTGATCCCATAAGCAGCAATTCTAATTTATATAGCAGAAGGCTTTAAATGCCAGTCTACATTTAAAGTTGTGTTCATTTAATGGCCAGTCAGCTCACTCCGGTGTTGGCAGTCTCTGGAGAGGAAAATGGATTCCCATTAACCATTCTCAGGCTGGGAGAAACCTCTGACCTACACACAGGGGTTTGAGCAAGGTCTGCTTTCTCTGCAGCAGCTACAGATGGGGGCAATCCTCAAGAGACGTGTTCCTCCTATTCTCTTCTGATGAAGGAACCCTTTGCATTTCCTCTGCTTTTTATTACCCAAAATAAGCTCTCATCAATAACCACAGGAAAGAGACATCTAACTTTTTTTAACATTTGGGTTGGGTTTGTTTTCTTTTTTTTTTTTCCTCCAAACACAAGGCTGGAATATGAGGATTGAATGCCGTAAGTTTTAAGGGTGAAGAGGACAACACCATGTAATGACTCTTGGTAAAAGTTAGCGAGGTACTAGAAAAAAAGAGCAAAGAAAAGTCTTGAAGAGGGTGGGGGCGAATGGGCTCTTTATACAGAAACACTCCATGATCTTTAAACTATAATCTGAACCATGAAGATAAACAGAGCCCTTCAATAATATACCTATTCCACATCACCGCCATCACCACTTACTCACACGAAGGCTAAATTTTTGTGTACAGTTCTGATCCAGTATCAGCCCAACGTAACATTGATGTTAATGCTGCTCCTCCAATTACATTTGTATTAGGGAAATTAAGGGTACAAAATTTGCCTTAAAGTAGTAGATATGATGTTGTTTCTGTAACACATACGGTTTGTTTGAGGCATGTCATCTTCTCCCTTTTTATTGCCTTCGAAGAATAACAATCTTTCCTTCACATGGGGTAGAATCTGGAAAGGCTTCCTTTTTATAGAAGAGATTGAACTGTCTCCTATAAATATTGCTTCTACTACATCTACATGATCTAAGGTAATAGCTATAATAGAAAAGACAATGAACGATAATGGATGAGCTTATTTTAAATACAGAAGGCTTTGTCTTACCGGTTATAGCCGGAGGATGCCATAAAATAAAATAATCCCTTAAAAATTCCAGTCCACAAAAATAGTCAATAGACATCACGATAAGCGCTTGCTAATCAATAGTGGTAAGTCAGTACAATTTAGCTAACAGATGTTTCTTCAACAATTGTTTTTGTAATACCTAACTCATTAGTATAAACATATCCGGCAATTACTGTAAATAAGAAAGCTGCTTAGTGGATTCAAAGGCAGCAGGATGAAGAAATGGGCCAGCATCATCTTACCACTCATGTCAAAGACTGTTCTGTGTTTTGCAGAAGAAAGATCTGCTGTAATGCTGGAGTAAACAATTCTTTTAAAAAGGTAAAAATTACAATATTTGGAAAAATCCACTTATTTTAGAAGAATTGTACCTACTCACTAAAAACAAGCCTTCCCTAACTGGAAAACAAGTGGTAAAAAAAAAAAAAAAGTATAAAATTGAAAATTATGGTTCATAAAGATGAAACACGAAATGTATACACTCATGAGATTGCTGCGCTGTACAGAAAAGATTAATTACAGGCAATCATCTGGAATCCCTGGAAAACTAACAGTATATCCTATGTGTATTTTATTGCTCACGTTTAACCATTACCTAAAGTCTTCAAGCTTTATTCAATGTATACTGCAGATAACGAGCACTTTACCTGGACAAGACCTCCCTAGGGACAGTCCTGACTACCAAAGCCTTATTTTTGTACGAGGGGGGAGGACACGTGGAGAACCGACACTCCTTGTCAAAAGCAGCTGAACACTGCAGCACTCTGACGGGCTCAAAGAGTGCAGAACATCATCAGCTCCTGGAGAAAGGAGACATCTGAGTAACCACAATTTTGACTTCTCTAACAAAGAGGAAGAGAAAAAAATAAGAAAGGAAAGAGTTATTTACCAGACATTTGCTTGAAATAAATTGAACTGAAATGGAAACAAATTCAGGCTGATTAGGTTTTTTAAGCATATTCAAATACTTTCACAGCAGAAACCTTATCTGGGTGTGCAGACTTCAGCAACAAAAAACTTCTTTGGTAGGTATAAACTCGGGCTGCAAGAACAAGCCGCCTTCTTTGCCTCTGACAAATGCAGTTGTTCCTTACTCCTGTCCATTCCCACATGGTGCCTCATCGCTGCGCCCATGCCACCCATCTTTTTGGGCTCTTTCCTCTCCACTCAGACACAGACTCCTTGCCAGCCAAGGCGCTCTCTGGCCTGTTCTCATTTTTTCCAATGGTAGTGAGGTCCTTTGCCTATTTGTTAAATTTTCAAATCTGCACTTGCATATGTACCTGAAAGAACAGCCGTTCACTTTCTAGGGCTTTGCTACCACTGTGTAACACGCTGACCAGTGCTGTGTCTCACCGCACCCTCTGAAAGACAGGATGGACCACAAGTATCTTCAGCTGTTCCCCTCCTCACGAGCCCATTTTAATCAATATTTTTATTTATTTTATTTCTTGTTTCTCATATTTTATTAGATTCTAAGCTCCTAACACAAGAAATCTGTTTTTAAACCCTGCTTCTTTTAAAGCATCAAATCAAATTCAAGGTCCTGGGGCCAATTGCAGGCAGGGATTTTGGCTTGCTGCTGCTGATTCCAGATACTTTGTTCTGTCACAAAACCAGCAGGTTTTAATACCTGCGTGATTTCACTGCCAAAACAGAGACTACATATGATTTCTCAGGCACCTAATAAGTTAGGAAGGGGTTTGCTGGAGTGTTCTTTTTTAAAAAGTTAATTAGTCACCTATTTTCAATCTGGACACTTGGGACAATCAAGGGCACAAGTTCTAGGCACGGAAGGTATCACCTGCTCTCCAAACCAAAGGCCATAGTCAACCCTCCTGACACGGCCAAGCCTTCAACGCTAGCGGAGAAGCCTGCCTGTGCAACACAGCTATGAGGGAGATGGTTCCTTGACAAATTTATGAGCAACATCAGCATCTCTGCCTTCAGTGGGCAAGAAACACTTATCCAATTTGGCTTCCCCCCAAAAGCCACAGCACAAAATAAACACATGAAGCCCCTTCAAATAAAACAAAGCCCCTCAAAGCACATCTGCCTCTCTGGAAAGGCTGAAAGAGCAAGTCACATTAGTGAGGGTATTAGTTGCCTGAAGCAAGATTAGTTACGCTAAACTAAGAGTCAGATGAGATGCTCTGTGCACCTAAACCAACCTTGGAGGCTGGCAGATGTGACACAGACACGGGACCTGACAGAAACCGGCAGCTGGAGGCCAGGCGGGACACTCAAGTCCATCTCAAGTGGCAGCGGACACTTAAGGGCTGGATGCTGCAGTGTGAGCCTAACACGTTACCCCAAGTTTGCAAGTCCTGTAACAAGAGGAAATTAAGAACCTCCGAAGGAAAAGAAGGGCTCTGTAATAAGGCTGCCAGCCCTCACCTCCTGTGCAGCAGGAGGGCAACGTTTGAAAGAATCTTAACATGGATGGGCCTCTGACTGCACTTTGTGTCTGGCCGCTCTGGTCACAAGAATTCAGGTTTTTTGAAATTCCTTTTTTTTTTTTTTTTTTTTTAACAGTGTAGCTATGCTTCAGATACTGACTCCACCATATACTTTTAACAGAACTCCTGAACCATGCAAATATGAACACTTATACAACCAAAAGTTATTTTTTCTTTTATTTCATTGCCACATCCTCCTGGATGTCTCCCTAAAAGTGGACACTGAGGAGCAGAGACCAGGACGTGCAGTGTTTCCTGGCTCTCAGTCCCTGCAAGTGTGCATTTGTTGGGTGCAGTGGAGGGGGAGATAAGGCAATTCTTCAGATGCATTATAAATGACTCCAGAGTAACAAAGCAAAAGCAGGCAAGGATGAAAGTAAATTCCTCCAAAACTTAAACAGATGTGTAAAGATACCATTTATAATACACTAGCGATAATATCTTCTGCATTTTAATCCTCCCCCAGTTAACTAAGGAGATGACTCTTTTATCACACAGTTGACAACTGAAGGTGCTTCATGAATGACAATTTTTAGAAAAAACATGAATTATATCTGAAACACAATATATCACAAATCCCAAAAATATTCACTGACTTTTCACTGCTGGCAATTCTATTTTTTTAAAGAGAGTTCTAAAATCAGTTCCTATGATTCCCTATTATAGGAGTGAAACCAAAATCAATTGAGAAATGTTTATCCTTCTGGTTTGTTTGTTTGTTGGGGGGGGCGGTGGTTTGCACAGTGGTGTTGACTGGCTTTTAGTCAATTCAATATAACTACTATGGCAACAGTTACATCGCTTCACATCATGCAGTCTTGGATGAAAAAATAAAACCAGCACCTCCTTCTCCTATCCCTGCACTTTGATCTTCTGGGAGGCGGACTTGAAAGCCTCTGTTTCCCAGATTTCCATGCCAGTGAACATATAAGATTTCTGACTGGGAAGATTTTTCCTATTTACAATTAATCTAGTAAAAGCATGTTGCTTTGAAAGCTCCTTTGTGCTACACGGTACATTCAGTAGTTAGGGGGTTAATGCATGAAATGGATCACTAGGCTGCAAATAAAAATCACTGTTAAAAAAAATGTGATACCAGGAGAATTAGGCACAACATAATATTGTAACCACTGAGAATTCTCAACAGTAAAATAAAGCCTTGTACTCCCAGCATTTTCATTAGTTTTCCAGTAGTGCTGGACGCAGTGTGAATTACAATGAGCTAGAAAGCAGTCGTTGCTCTCTTTAAAGAACATGCACTGTATAGGGGGAAGTCATTTCTTCAAATCATACTGTGCTGGTTATTGGTTTGTATATGCTGGTATGCATTTTAGCACTTAGAAATTACATTTCTCTCCATTACTGAATGCTGCATATAGCCTGCAAAACAATATGTGTTTAGCAGCTCTCAAAATGAACCTCGTTGTAAGGTAAATATTTGTTTAGAAGTATGCACAGTGATTTAAATCTGCAGAAAGTGCATTCTGCACCAAATCTTTCACTGGGAGGATGCTTTTTAAGTCTGGACAGGAGGTACTGTGTTTTCATTATAACAACTGCAGAAGACAACATTAAGATGACTAAAAGCCAAAGGAGGACAAAAATTCAGGTTGATATAAGCTTTAATACAGAAGGTCGTGTGTCGTTCCCCCCCCCCCCCGCAAAAAAAAAAACC
>VXBL01003762.1:155383-234315 GCA_013400195.1 Aramus guarauna | reverse complement strand
TACAACTTTTTTTTTTTTTTTTTTTTTTTGGAAGTAAGCCAGTGCCATGGTACCACTGAACTCCAGCACAGCAGGCCAAGTAAGGATCACTTTTTCCTTCAAAGACTCGAGAACTGCAGGGCAGAAACACAGCAGTATCACAACTGCCACATTTCAAATGCATGTTCAAAAGTTTGACTACCCTGGAGCGAGGCATGACAGGAGAGCAGAGCTATGTTGAGTGTTTCAGGACAGGCGGCCAAACTCACCGCATTCCCATAGAGAATCACAGCAGGAATTTGTAATTCAGGTACCAGTTGTGCAGGATGTCCCCAACAGCAACACAAAAGTCCAATCAGTTCACCACTTGTAAACCAAACTCAAGCCCAGTCTTAAGGGCCAAAATTCCTATGGATTGACTTTTTTGTATGTTACTGTTGCCTATTACAGAAAGAAAAGCAATAGATTAATATGTTGCATTTAGTGAACCACTCAAAAAGGCTGGTTCTGTCAAGTACAAAAGACGCAACATTCATTAACTACATAATACATAGAAAACTTCTCATTTCCAATTAAAAAACATTGCCTAGGACTTCATGAGTTTTTCAACAAATGTTAGGAATAAAAAAGTGCATATTAAGGTAATCTGTTAAGAGTACTTATTATGTTTTTCCAGGTGTTTAGTGTGATTGGAGTACTACACATTTGCATAACTTTTGGATTTTCTAGACATTAAGAGAGAAGCAAACATAAAGAGAAGCCTGTGATTTATCAAGTGGTTTTTCAGGAAGGAAGAGTAATTTTCCTTTACAAGCCATCTGTACAGTTCACCATGTAAATAATTCTCTGTTCAAGACAACAGAATCATATTTTACTTGTGGGTTTAACATACACAGCACATTCCCACCTCAATTCTGTTCCACCACCAGAGGACTCATTAGGAACTATCAATTAACACAACAGCTACACTAGCAGGCAGAATAATGAAAGGACATTTACACCTAAAAAGGTTTTTCCTCTTCCCCTCCTTTAATTTTTATTTAATTTCAAGGGGGAGTGGACAACATATTATTATACAGTTTATGGATGTTTCTACCACAACGCTTCTAGTAAAGACAAATTGTGATCACCTTCCTATGGCACCTTACTAAATCTCCTGAGTCTTTATTTATTTATATGGAATCCATCACTGCAAAGTCTAGGAGCACAAACAGATTAGATACGCTCCCTGCATGCACCCAGGCTGCTGTCATTGACATTGCCTGGAAAAGCAACTGTAGGTGCCGTTGTCTCTTTTGTCCCTCCAAACCTGAGCACAGCTGAGAAACTGAACTGAGTTTCCCTTCCTGAGACTAAACCACGCTATTTACTGAGCCTCAATCGCAGACCAACTGATGCATGTACAAACTGTGGAGAGCAAACCTAAGCTTCAAAGCTTTCATTTTCTTAACACCTTGATACACAGTGACGGAAAGGGAGAAAACCCAAAAAAAGCTGCTTGGAAAAGAAAATTTTACCCAAAAACATTTTGCTGTTTGTAAGCTGCAAATATATCCGTTTTTTTCCAAATGTAAGCATCTGCTTTCTCCTGTAATTTCCTTGGCGTGGGTAGTCTCTACCAAAGCACCTGTAATTGATGCATTTCATTTTAACGGCTTGCAACTTGGAGCAGTGCAGTTTCAACACTGCCAACCCAGCATCACTGTGACACAAACAGAGCGGCCCAGGAGATCATGAATCCATCACAGAAAAAAGACAAGACGATGTTTCAAGGAATTCTTCTGCCTAGGGTATGAATTAGTATATTGATAACGCAAGGGGGTCACAGACTCCTCTCCAAAATATTTTTCTGTTACAGGGAAATTCAGTGATATGTCATTCCACATATGATAATGGCCTTTTGTGGGCATTTATTCCTCACAGATAAACACTAAAACCTCAGCCCTTTAAAGAACCAGGCAAGAAATTGTCTAATAATTAGGTAGTGCAATTTATACTTTAATAGCCTGTGGGATTTAGGGCTTCCACCTTCTCTGAGACTGTGTCACACCTGTGCCCTTTTAGCATTACATAGTAGCTTACTGTTCTCATTAGAGTCCAGATTAATATTAATGAGAGAGATTCTCACTTGAGGTACACTAACTCACATGACTTTAATTTCAGTTTTTGAGTGCAACTTAGAATGAGAATTTACCCTTATTACTATTATTTTTAAGAGCTTTCAGTTTCTTTCTCATATCAAATGGTATCAGAAATAATTCAACCTCAATTAAAGCCAAGAAAATAGGCATCAGCTCCATACAACAACAGCATTGATATTAAAAGGAGATTTCAGAGTCTGTAATCCTTTTCTCTTTGAGGACAGATGAGTTGGTTTTGACTGAGGTAGGCAAGCCTTGAATGAGAAAATCATTTGTAAATACAGGGCTTGAGGAAGCACACTACTTAAGATTATCAGAATTGCTAATTCAGGCAGCCTTGTAAGAGGATTGCGATTACATAGTAAAAATTATTTTTTCTGTTATCTATGGAAAGGAGATAGAATCTACCTTTGCAGAATGGGTTTTCTGACTGTCTCACAAGGAAGGAATTATGATGCAATTCGAGATTTAAAATTTCAGTCACCTCTCAGGGATTCTCCAGGAACCAAATATAATACAGCAAAATTTGCTCTGCTGAGAAGAAAAATCCACTGCAGAGTACCAGCGTATTAATGATATAGATACTGCTATGTACTGTAATACTTTGATTTCTGAATCCAAACACGCAGATCAAACACACAGGGACATTTGAATGCTGCCTCTGTAGCAAAATTAAGGGATTCTTCTTGTTGGAGGTGGGGTGGTTTTTTAGTCCCAGGGTACATGAAAGCAGGCTTATATAATCACAGAGCCTATCAGACCTCCTCCAAGCAACTCCCAAATTTTCTGGCCAATTTCATCTTAATTTGGCAATGGAACAGCGGTCTGGAAGGCATCACAATTCAGCAAGTTACAGGAAAACTAGAGGCTGGGTAAAATAAGAGAAATATAAAAAATTGCCCCTCAGAGTAGGTCAGCAGAATGACCATATCGGCGCTCTGGCTGGACACAGGGCATGCTGCCTCTTAAGTGACCTGGAAGAGGCACAAAATGCAATAGATGAAACACAGAGAATTTTCAGGCATAATTGTTAAAAAAAATAATATTTTTTTTAATTTAATTAAATTAAAAATTTTAACACTTCTGAAATACATCAGCTCACTGTCCTACTTGAAGTTGTTCCAAGTTGGATTCTTCTCAAAGCCAACACATCACAGGGTGTTGCCAGTCTAAAAGAGCTGGTGTTTCCCAGCTCCTTCACATGCATTACAATTTAGAAAAAAACAACCTCAGAAAATTGCCTAAGCTGGCTCTGAAAACATTTATCTTTCTATCTGGTTCACCAAATTAGCTCCTTAACATAATTAAGGCTCCTAGATTTGGAGAAGATGCCAGCTAACTATAATTTGCATTTTTATTTGTTTTTTATAATGGTCCAAGCTCAATTTTTAGCGCCTGCATAGGACTCTATACTTTGCAAACAGTGCAATATGTCAAATATATTTAAAAGCCTACAGTAATTTTGCAAATAGCTTCATTATTGGCCAAAGGTGACAGGATACAGCAACCGACATGGTACCTGCTCTGAATACAGGTTACTGCACCACCACCGTAGCTATACCGGATTGGTTTGCATTATGCCCCAGTGGAACCACAATGAAAAATTAGCTGCTCCACATTACAAATTACCTTGTTCTCAGCTACAGCCGGTAATGGCATTTCAAGGTGCACTTACAGCATAGGAGGGGAGGGAGAAAAAGAAAAAAAAAGTGCTCAGCCTGAATGCCTCACAAACTCACTCTTTCTCTAGATTCCATGATAGCATTTGTAAATAATTCAGATTTACTCTCTTACTTTGCAAAATAATAAAACTACTTCAGATCCAACGAGCAGTTTAATCTTAAAATTCCCATATATTTTACTGCACACGTCAGAGAGGCTCACAGAGAGCAGAGCACCTAGGGCAGACTTCCTTCGGGGGACGTCTGGGGGCAAAAGGGGACACCAGAGCAGGCTGACAGTGCTGCCTGCAGTAAGGGGCCTTCAAGAAGAGCCCTCCAAAGAGCTCCCCACAGCCGCACGAGAGTCTGTGCCCTCCCGGGACAGACCCGGGTCCGAGAGTGCAGGTGCGGTTCTCCCTTCTGTGGTCTGCCTCCATCCCATGGAGCAGCAGCCTAAGAGCAACCTGTGGCTGTCACCGAAGGTTAAATAAGCTTAATCCCCTTAACTCTTCCCTCGTAGCCAACTATTATTTGATGTATATCACTTATGACTGCTATTAACTGCATTTTTCTGTCTGCTTTGCTTCAGACCATTTGAGTTTGAAACCCCATTCAAGGGAAGAGGCCAGACAGGGAGGCACAACTCCAGGCACTTCCCTACCCACGCACTTCACCACGCTCCTCCGCCTTGCAAGGCGGATCAACGCAAAATCCTCCCAAAACCGAACTGGTGTGCTTTTATCCATGTTCACTGCGCTGAATGTTCACATTCCAGCTGTACTCTTTTGTTACTCCACTCCTTTTCTTCATAAATATTCTTAGATGGGATTTATACCTACGCTAGTAAGTACTTATTCCTAGTTACATAGAGAAGTGCAAAATTAACATTAATCCTCAGAGCATTATCTATGCTTTTGTTTATTAATATGACTTCAGGCAGTTTAACATTCAGTCCTCACCTATCTCACAATACACAGCAGCCTGGAAGCATTTTGTGTCTGAGACACTATAAAATCAGGCACCGTAAAACATATTTGCAAATTTTTTCCCTGTAAGAAAAAAAAACAAACAACGTTCCCAGCCCTTTCTATTTCATTTTGAATCTGTCACAGAAAAAGTATTTGGCCACTTGAACATATGACAATTACTTATTCTTCACCCTCATTTACAATTTGATTGTGATGGCTCTAAGGAAACTTGAGGGATGAAATAAAAATACAAAGCTTGTATGCAAGCATAAGTTAAGGGCTTAGTCTTCCCATTATTAAGAGACAAGCATTTGCATAGTCAAGAAGATTAATCCTAAATTCATATTTTTTGTCTAACCAACTCCTAGTTCTAAAATGCCTCAAACAAAACAAACAAAAAGCCAACCCCCCAAAACATCAATATGATTTTGATACTCCAGTAAATAAACTATGAAGTGCATCCTCCTCTCAGGGTTGTTACACCCAAACTCCTGTAACCTCCTCTTATTAAAGCTAAGGGGCAGACACCCATCCTTTCTCTTGCACGCTTGTCACATCCCATGACTCAAATTGCTAAATTTGCCCAAATTCACTAGACACGGCCACTGCCAAGGGCTCTGCTCCTTCTTCCCCCACCCCGAAGGCACAGCCGCGTGGCTGAAGGAGCCCAGCACCAATGCAGCTCAGCGCAGGAATGGTGCGGCGAGAACACAACCGGTCCAGTTGTCTGGGATGGGAGCAGGGAGGGACCGAAAGGAATAGTCGGGATAACAAGGACGCTCGGCGCTATGAAACGAGCTTTGTCAGGTCATGAATGATGCAAAAAAGGAGAGAAACAGAACGGTACAAGTAGGGAAAAAAAAATTAATAAGATCCCAAAGACAGAATTAGGGGATCAAAAAATTAGCAGAAGCCTGAAAACAGAGAATGAAAAGGGAAAGAGTACATAGCCTTCAATATTTTAATGTTGCATTTACATGTGATAAGGGAAATGGGAGAGCACAAAAGATAAGAGACATGAAGATGCAGAGAGATGGGGGCAAAGGAGAGGGAAAAGCACTGAAGCAGTGAGGGAAAAAAAAAAAAAAAAACAACAGCTTTTAATGGTTAAGGTAACAAGGTTTAGAAATTTCCTCATTTAAAGAAAATACCAGCCGTTAAAACCTCTTTGCTTTGTATGCTGACAGCAGTTTGGCACCAACATGTTTTAAAACTACCAACTCACAAAATATGCTGCAGTATCACATGGGAGGTTTTCTGCACTTGAGTTTGATTCTTAAAGACAGACATATCAATAGGAAGAGGCTTGGATAAGTCTCACAAATGTTTGTGGCAAGCCTGGTAGTGTTAAAAAGACACAAAGAAGCAGATTCAGCAGCTTCTTTCCTGAAGCCAGCAGAAAAAAAATTTCTGCCCCAGGTTTCTAAAACCCCGCAGCAGCTCCCTGGTCCCACAGAGCTCCAGCTGGCACCTGGAAGCCGGGAAATACAAGTTTCTGTGAGCACGGACCTAGCACCTCCCCAAGCAACAAGTCAATTGGAAAAACTAGAGAAACCACCCAGGAGCTGACTTCTACGAGCAGAACTGGCAGGGATGGCAATGTGGCAAATACACAGCTGCTCCAGCAAGCAGCAGCTGATGTTTGTGCTCCAACATCTTGGGCACGATGCACTTGTGATGAGCAGAAATTTGTCACTATTAAATAAAAAGATAATGTATGTATTTCACTGTAAAACACTGATACTGTGAATATTCATGTTCAAAGCTGTAGACAAGTAGTTATCTGTAACTACCCTGGAATAAATCTTTTTTATAATTTTTTAAATTCTTTTTTTTTTTATAAAGTTCCTCTCCTCGACTCTGCCTTTTTCTCACAGAAAGCAGTATTTGATTAATACAGAAAATATAAATCTGTCTTTTCATTCCAAGATTCTGACAGTTGGATAGGACTGAAGGCACTCAACGTTTGAAACAGGAAAAAGGAGTCTGTAGGACTGGCCAGCTATAAATCAGGGAAGGGGAACCCAGGGTGGGCTGCAGTTTTGCTAGGGCATCGCACACTTGGCAGACAGCACGCTAATGTGCAAAGGGTGAACTTACCTTCGTGCTGCTAGGAGAGATCCGTCCCACCTCTGAGTCTGCTGTGGATGGGGCCAGGAGGTCAGTACCTGGGTTGGATGGGGCTTTGGGCAACCCGGTCTGGTGGAGGGTGTCCCTGCCCATGGCAGGGGGGTTGGAACTAGATGGGCTTTGAGGTCCCCTCCAACCCAAACCCTTCTGTGATTCTATAACTGCACCAGGACAGTACAGTGCTAAGCACGATTTCTGCCATTCCAAGACAAATACTTTTAGAATACCTCTAGTCATTAAATAGACCATAGAGCAGCAGGCTTTACAGTTTCCAGCTTAGTGTTACCATTTGCATTTCAATAATAAACTATGCTGCGTGATTTATAAGTTTTGCTTTTGCAAACTTAGTGATAATAACAAATTTAAGGAGTTATAATCATTAAAGGTCCAGGGAATTGCAGCTTCTGGAAAATCAGACTTAGGGTTACAATTATTATGGTTTTTATACGTATACGTGTGTGTGTGCGCTATTTAAGACATACAGGCCTAACTGACTAGAAGTGAAGCTATAAGGAGACAAATAGAAAAAAAAAAAGTGTATAGCATTGTTAAATCCATTGTAATCTACTCTACATTTAACAAGCACTAAAATTTACTTTATTGCAGTCATTTTTTTATTGCATAAAATTCACTGGAAATTAAACTGAAGGTATTCAGACACTCGATATCTACCTAGTTTTTCTAATGTAATAATTTCTGTAACTGACTCCAAAATTCCTAAATTCCTAATTTCCAGTTATAATTTGCACTTACAGAACAACTGCACTGTACCTTTTTTTGTTCTTGGTTTTTACCCTCAGCTTCACTGACATTCTAAAGTAATTTCTTAGGGGACTTCAAAGACTTTATTTTTCTTTAAAGGAACAATCTACATAAATAAAGCATCTTCTCTTAAATTCACAAATGAAGAAATGCTAGGAGCTTCTTACTGGCAAGGAAGTACTCAGGTTCCTTTTTTTGATCCATTCATATCTGTAAGTCTAAATCATATTAAAAATTAAATATAGCTATATTATTTAGCCCTGATGTTTGTCTGAAACCATAAATTAACATTAATCTTCTTCAGCTACTCTAGAGAGGATCAATCATTAAACTTTATTTCAATTTAACTTTGTAAACGAGTAGAGTTCAGGCTTACAATAGAACTACACATGGTAGTATCTCTTTGCCATAGATATAGTAAGGGCTAGAAATACAACCCACAGCTCACAAAGGCTGATAATTGTCTTTTGGCATCATTGAAAACATTAAGCTTTCTTCATGTCTGACTTGTATTGCCCAGCCATAATTAAGAATGATGTTAACAGAGTTTTATTAAAACATATAGGAGCTCACAAACGCACAGCAGCTGGTGCAGCATAACACTAACTAAATGTAAACAGCAGTCCTGCAATAAAAGCAAAAAAATAAAGGTGTTGCTGAAACATTCACAACAGCAGCCTCACTTAGGATTAGAGATCACAGAACAGGCTGCTCAGTGAGTCCTTAGAGGGACGACTGGCTAAAGCCCTGAGCATCCTGGTCTGACCTCAGAGCAGACCCTGCTTTCAGCATAGACCTGGGCATGAGTTATCCTATGATGCTATTTTATCTTTTCTAATTTATCTAGGATAACAGTTCAAGTGATTCAAACTGATGTTTGTCTTCCACTTGTGATGGTCTCAAAAAAACCCCACCAAGCGAAACCTGAGAAAACCCCCAAACCCTACCAACAACACAGTACCACAGAAACTTTCAAAGCTTTAGAAGACTTTCCAGCTTTTCTGTTTGACATTAGTTGTTAATGAGACTTCTATTACACAAGCAGAATATTTCTTTAAGCCACGTCTTCAACTACAAAACCAAGAGACTTCTGTATAAAGACTTGTATTTGTTTCTGAACAACAGTCCCTGAATCTGAGTAATTGCACAGCAGCCCAGAAGGAAAAAACTTTCTTCCCCAAAACAAATCAATGAAAGTAAGAAATAAAAATAAAATTATCTACATAGAATGGTTGGAGTGTACTTGTACGGATACATTTTCTTTTCCAAGCAAACGGTTCCTCACCAATCAACTTAAGATGACGTTCCTCTGTCACAGTGCTCATGCCCATTTCACTACAGAGTGAAAGACAAAGCTTCTCAGATGTTATAGAAATATTGTACTCAGATCTTGCCATTTTTAGTAGGATGCATAGCATATTGAAGTAGCAATAAAATCTCAGTAATCACAAATGCTGTCAAGCAGTAGTAGATGACAAAAATCTCAAGTGTCATCCTGACGCATTAGTAACGCCACTTTGTCACCAGCCTTGAACAAATAGTCAGTGACTGAGATCTTGTTACAACACAGCAAAGAATAAATAGGACTCTAACAACATACCAGTACAAGGGATTAATGAGTATACTCTGGCAGAAAGCATCAAAACTCTCATTTTGATTGTGTCTCTCACGTACTGTTCTGGTGCTCATTATAAAGAAAGCAGGAGTCTCACGAGAACAGCTCGCCTCCTCCAAATTCTATAGTCTAAGCCCAAATTTCCAGCTGTATAAGATCTTGATACTGTTGTACAAATGCACACAAAGTTGGACATCGAAGGGAAAGAAGGAAACGAAATACTGTTTCTAACTTAACTGCTTGTATTTTATGCAGAATCTTGGTAACAACCAGCTGATAATGGATTTCTGCTTCAGCTGCAGAGCGAGAAGCCCACTGAGCTGGGGTGCTGGGAGCCTGTGCTTCTCAATGAGCAAAATTTCTTATCAGGTCTAAGACAGCTTCTACTATCTCCTTAGCACCTTCTGAAGCTAAACTTGACCCCCATGTCTCCTCCACCTGTTTTCTATTCTGAATATGCATTTGAAAGCACAGGAATTACCATGCACAAGAGCTCTTGAACGCAGTGAGCACACCAAGCCAGAAGCCAGCATCCCACCAGGGAAAGCAACTGCATTCAAAACTTGGATGAAGCCTTTGCTTCTCTCTAAATCACAGTCCTTCCCGACTCCTGCCTCCTGACAGCAGGTGCAATTTTCCACCTCCAAGGTGGCTGTGAGGCCCCAGCCATGGTCCTCCCGGCCACCCAGCCCCACAGCATTCAGAAGAGCTCTGTGGCTGCCACAGTTCCCAAAGACATTCTCAGTGGGACCTCCTTCCCCCACAAGCCACATAGTACAGCAACATCAATAAATAAATAAATAAATGACATGAGAGGGTGATGTGACACATTACGCCTCACACTGAGTGCTCCTTGCATACCTAAAAGCAAATTCTTCCCTTCATTTCAAAGCCAGACTGTAACCTGACCTGAAGCTAAACCCCAACCCCATGTTGCTTCAACTCATTTTCTACTCTGAATAAGCAGCGGAAGCCAGAAAGTGGACCACACACAAGAAAACACATATGTGGTTTAAAACCCAGTGTACACTCAGAAATTGTTTTATGGGGATTTATTAAGAAGTACAACCACTGTTGTGTACCAAAGCAATCCTCACCTCTGCAGGCAGAATAGAACAAGTGTGCTGCTCACTGCCAAACATGCAGACTTTTTCCTCAGCTAATGTGGTTTCTTGTAACAACTATTCTCTTATAAGTCTAATCAATTACCACCATAGGGAGAAGATGATGCATCAAGGGAGCGTTTACCCTTTAGTTGTCAATCACATTTGGTAACTCTCCTAAAAACTGCTCTGTGTTTTATAGCAGGCTGCGTGTTGCACAGGTTGGTGGTATGCAGCCTGAACTTCAGGCCCATACAGAACAATAACAACTAGCTTTACACCATCTAGCTTTGCACAAACACTACGCTGTAGCTATGGGAAATCTATCACCACCCAGGGAATCTGAAAGTAAGCAATATTGATCCTTAGCCAACTTTAGTGGTCAACTCTTGAATGAGCAACATCTATCACGAAGGTTTTATTGACAACAAGGCAGACAGTCACCACACCCACAACCACCTTAGCATTTGACCTAGAGATCTTACAGCAACATGATTTTCTGTGGTTTGCCAGATACTAGAGGTCAGCAGAGTATTTTATGGCATTCTTAGAAACTCATAACTTTTTGTAACCCTGACACTGAATATTCAGGCTATTGTTGCAACAAAACAGATAATAAATGATAAACTATATAATTTATTGGTAACTATCATTTATTTGTCACTATAGCTTTTAATCGTGTATTTTGGTTAAGTGTAAAAAGCATTGTTTATCACTATGTTCTATCATAAACCAGTTCCTTTTCCAACCAAGCACTCCTTAAGACCACAGCTCATACAAGCTGTCATTTGGCAATACAAGATTTTGATGGCAATAGCATTTTATGGACTCTTTAACCTTCTCCCTCATTCCCAGACGTAATCTTTGGTCATAGGGCAGAGGATGTTAATCATTAGGAACCAGAAAAAGAGAGAGACCTACGTTAAATGTAATTTAGGGGAGGAGGAATTTTGAGCCAGAACACTTTCTTAAACAATGTATAGTACAGTTGATATAAGCAGCACAGCAAAGTCTGCTCCAGTACAGCAGGTATGGGCAGAGAGGGACAAAGGAGCAGAAAGCTTTTTGTTGGCAAAACCATTGTATCACTGAGCTACAACCATCACAACATCCTGGGAGAAGGGTGATCTGTGGCCACGGTGGTCCTCATGGGAACAGATGCTGCTCAGGAAACACACAGCAAGTCACTTTTGCTTACTGAAATGACATACACAAAACAGCACGTGCAAAGCGACAAATCCAATTTTTGTTTTAACATCACAAAACTGACAAATGAAAGGAGTGGTGAAAGACATGAAACCAGTTTTTAAAAACAGTTTCAGAGGGCACCCCTGAAATGAAGACCTCTAAGGTCAACTTCTACAGGATGCAAAAAGTAGAAATAACCAAAAAAAGCCAAACAAATTAGTAGAATGAATGAATGTATCTCTTTTGGGAAGAAATGACACCTAACCTCACCTCAAGATGTCTTCAAAGAAATCATCTGACTTACAGGGTGGATGACTGATTTAGCTGACAGTCTACCTGAATTTCCAAGAAAGGCCTTTACAAAATTCTTCACCAAAATCTCTCCCTCCTAAAAGGTGAGACTTCACCAAGTAGGAGGAAAAATCTTCTCACAAATTATTAATTACTGTAGAAATGGTCAGTTTTCATAATGAGGAAAGGGTCTGTGTAGTCTCACAGGCATCTGTGCCAGAACTTACTGCGTGCAAAAGGAGGTGAGCTGGCAAAGTCTGATGATGATACCAAATTATTGAAGATAATCACACCCCAAACTGACCACAAAGGCCTGTGGAATTTCTATGAGTAACCAAAAAATGAACGAGTAGATGAAATTCAACTTTGATAAACGCAGAGTAACACATTTATAAAAAATAACCATGACAAGACACACACCATAGAGAACTTTGGAGTCCAAATCCTGACACCAACCAGAAAAGAGATTTTTGTGTCTTTGTTTACAGTTTTCTGAAAGTATCACTTAAAAGTCAAGTAGCAGCAAAAATGGTAAATAAATGGTAGGTGATATTAGGATCGGAGCAGAGAACACAACAGAAAAAGGTCAATGTGACAATGAATAACTCCATAAAGCATCCAGTTCTCTTGCACAGGATGCAGCTGTGGTCACCCTGTTTCACAGGGAATGTAACAGAACTGGAAACGTTACAGAGAGAGAAGAGCAATGCTACAGATGGAAGTTATGGAATGATGTCTGTATTGAGAGAAGCTCAGGCGACTCACCTCTGAAAAAGACGTCTCAGATATGAGGCAAATTTACTCACGGAAGGGAGATGATGAACAAATACTCATTTTCTCACATATGAGAAACATGAAGCAGAATAGGAATATCATGCAGAATGTTCACAAATTAAACTCCATATACAGTATAACTACATTACAGACTGCATTGCTGTAGGATGCTGTAGAAAACAGATAGGAACAAAAAAGCAATTAAATTAAAGGTGGGGAAGGAGGAAAGTAATTTTAGGCCTATTAAACAAAACAATCCAGATTCAACTCTGATTGGAAGGACTCAGACTACAGCATATTGCATCCAGGAAAGCTACATTGAAGGGAAGATAATTTTGTGTCTGTCTTGAGTATTTCCTTCTGGTCACTATCAGACTAGAGAGTGGGCTAGGTGGATTTTGGCTTGACCTAGCATAGCCGTTCTTAGGTTCTGATTGCCCCATCCTCACCCCAGTGAGTCCCACATTGCTGACATCCTTCTTCAGGGCACAGAAAAAGAAAGCTCATCAGCTTACTTGTCCTGACCTCTACTCCTCCTTCTCACCAGCAGTTTCCAAAAGGGGACAGGGAAATCCCTGTTTAAGTCACAGAGGTGAACCCTAAGGAAGAAGAGTAAATCCCTCCACTATCCTCTGACATGCTTCACATTTCAGTAAGCTGCTGCTCTCAGTTTCCTCTGTAATACAACTGCTGTCACTACTGGCATTAAGTACCACCTTCACTGACACTTGTAGACAGGCCCCACAATTCACGACCACAAATGGTAATCTCCATGAACAAGTTCAGAAAATTGTGCTCTTCTCTCTCCATACATCAAGAGCCACAACAGAGAGACATGAGCGTCAGCAACTTAAAACCTCAGAGAATTTGTTCTCCTAATGAAAGCAGAACTCCTCTTGTCTCATTTTCATGATTCAGCGTGGTGTAAATAATTTCAAACAGTTAAATAATTGGATACCAACTCCTCTTTGAAAAAAAGGTAAAGTAGCTGTAAAATGACAGGACATTTGAGAATTACGCCAACCCTGCCATTATCAATGCCATACATAGATAACATTTTCATTGCAGAACCAGTACACAATCAGAAAGTGAAAAAAGTAAAAGAAAAGCTACAAAATACAAACAAGGAGAAACTCCACTCATACTTGCCGGCATGTTCTAGAGCTTGTTATGATGTGTGAGGAAAGTAGGTAGATCACAATAACAACTACCAAAGTACAAGCAACGGGCAAAGTGATAGAAGCAGATGAGATCGTGGAAAAGCTTTTTTTGACATCTTGTGGAGTGCTCCATCTAGCATGCACAACCAAGCTCTTTGCCTTTTGCTTCTAACAAAGTTTCCCTCTGTGCCACTCTGGACGATGCTGTCATTCTCTTGATTACCAAATTTGTAATCCGAGCATAACGTCCTGTTAAGACATCCTTCAGATTACATATCCAAATTGTTACTTATACTGACGTAACATTTCAAAGACTTAAGTCTTGGATAAAGAACAGAAATGAAAAAAAATTTAAGTCGTTTTGTAGTTTCATAGCATCCATGCAAGATTTGCATGATAACTTAAAAAACTATGCAGGGCGTGGCAGTACCAAGGGAAGCCCTTGAGCATACCTCTGAGCATGGCTCAGAAGCCTCTAAGAAGGCGGCTGTCGTTCCAGACCACAGCATGATTCACTGTAGTCGCTAGGATGGCGGAGAAAAAAACAGGAGTGTAACAAGGGCATCAGGGAAAGCAGTAGGATAAAAAGAAAGGTTAAGATAAAGTTCCCTTAAAATCAAAATAAAAACTGCAGTGGAAACTGTATCACGGAATATAACTGGAGGTGGAGAACTTCTATACTTGATCTTTAGAAAAAGGGTCTTAAGTGATTTACCAATGAAGCTTACATCAGCCATATGAAAAAAAGCAATTATTTGATAACTACCCTGAAATATCTAACATACAGTCAACAATATCACATTAAAAATAAGTGAAATTCATAACCAATATAATTTCAAAATACTAAATCAATTTGATAGAGACGGTATTAAATCAATTAATTTTTTTATATTTAATATCATTGCGATCTTTGGAGCAAATTGATATTTTCATCTTTGTGTATTGTAGCATTAATGTTTTAATTTATAACTGATTCTAAAATGTATGGACTAAAGCGGTAGCTCTAAATATAATAAATGTTTTAAACCACATTCTGTTAGTAATCCATCATTTGATCTTGATATGGCTGATGAAGCTACTTACAGAAATAGAGTTTCTATTTTCTCCCATCAAAGCTATATAATCTTCAAAAGACAGACATTCACTAAATTAAGGAAGGTCATCAATCTGCAAGTTTCAATAAACGTGTATCAAACAATCTAGGAAGCACTGAAAATTAAAAAAAAAAAAATCAGGAAAAATTAATAATGCTGAAGAGATAGTAAAAAAAAAAATGAGTTAGTAACGTATGAGTTGACCTTAGGAAATATAAATAAGTGATCCCTTTTCCTCTTCACAGGTTTTATACCAGTTTTCTTCTCTGGAAACTGCAGCAGAGATTCAATCTATAAAAGAATCTAATTAACAACACAAATAGCAGCAATATTTTTCGCAGCTGTCACTTAAAAGGAAACTTACTGGATGCGGATACCTGCCTCCAATCTAGAAAGTTAACGGGGCAACGCACACATATAGCACAGAGTTGTGCTCTGAGTCACTGCAAATACACCTGTGCATTTGTGCTTATCTGCTTTGTCCTTGGATGCAGAATGATCTATAATATGCAAACAATATTTTCTAGGTGTGCCAAAGAATAGAAAGAGGAGGTGAAACATGCAAACAAAACTATAAAACGGCTATTGATGCCACCCAGAAAATTCAGAAAAACATCCCGCTTTTGGACATTTGTGCCGAGAGATCTTTTTCTCATTATCTTTTTTCTCTTCTAACTACCAGAAATATCAACAGCAAAGGAGCATCTTAACTGCTGCTTCACGTTGGTCTGTCCCTGCAGCTTATTCTTCATCTAAATTCACAACTGTAGTTTGGGATATCACCGTTAATTGCTTCAGAGACCGTGAAACGTCAAAAAGTAGGTGGTTTTGAATTGATGCAGGAAATTAAGCATGGGAAACAGCAATTCCTCAAGTCCAAATTCATTAACTGACATTGTTTAAAGCAATTCTTTCTCTCCTGTTTTCTGAGCTTTAAAAAATGATTATGCAATCCAGTAATTACGTATGGGGAATTATAATCTTTAGCCTAAAACTTTCAATTTTAGTTACCTACTTCATGCTTTGGAAGCAGGAAGGAAGAAGCTGGCGGCTTTATCCTCTTTCATATTTTTAAGCCCTCCCATACATTTCACCACTGAAACAAGCCAACAGATTTGGTGCACGGAGAATTCTGGTTTTAAATTTTGATTTGGCATAGGTAATACTACGCCAACACGAAAGAAACACCAGCTGCAGGAGGAGGCACAGCAGTGCGTTTCCAGCTCAGATGACACACTCTTTAGATCTCCCATCGTTAGCATACTTGTCAATGATCTAGAATAGGAAAGAAAGTGGAAAGGGATGAAGTAAAAGTGGCAGTAATACTTGCAGATGAGAAAGTTATTACAGTGTGCAGGACCAGAGAATACAATGAGGCACTTCAGAGCACACTCAATGAACTAGTAAAGCAACAGCAAAATATATTCCATGTTGATGAATGCAAAATAAGGGAGAAAAAATGACCATCCAAATTATCACCTCGAGAAAGCTGGCACCACAGAAAGCAATGGCGGAGAAAAAAAATCTCTGCTGTCAGCAGTTGTGGTGAAAAAACAACAATGTGTAAGGAATACTGCAGCAAAGCATGTAGATTAAAATTTGAAGGATATTACTGAATTATTGAATGAAAGAGGAGAGTGAAGAAAATGACTTTAACTCATATGTATGAAAACCAAATCGTGACTGTTAGCTTCAGAAGGAAAACCTAAAAACATATGACATTGTAATGGTCTAGAAACCAGTCACAAGCTTCTCATAACGTAATAGCAAAGGAATTCTCAATTGAAGAGAACACTCAGAGTAAATTCAAAACATATAAAACAAATACTCTCCCCAAATTATGTGATTAAAACTCATTTCCACCAAAAATTAAGTGAAGAGAAGAACTTAAAAAATTTCAAGGCTGGAATGGATATTCAGGCATTTGTCAGTAATATCCACAGAATAGAAGAGGTGTTAATCTTCCTAAAATCAATTGCTTGTGAAAATAAGTCCAAATATCTCTCTATTAAAACCTCATCCATTCTTTTAACAATATAGCTAGAGTTGATTACTTTTGGAATTTGGTGACTGCTGTAGACAGTCACTAGATCTAAATTAATTGGCTCTTGCTATGATTCAAAGAGACATCCATTTCCATGCTCCCTGCAGGATCTCTAACAGCTCAGAGGTAGCGAGGGAAGGAAGAGATGCCAAAAATCCAACTTCTTACCTTCAACAGAAGTAACAGAAAATGTTTCTTCAAACTGCCTTCATAAATTTCAGAACAGCTAGGTATTTTATTTGTTTCATTGTTTCAAAGCGCAAATACTTTTAAAAATGTTTATTAGAGATGGCATTACAAAGATCGGTGACTATAGACGAAGTTGAAAGGGCATCAGTTCGTACTGGAGAAACCAGCCTGCACATCCTCCCTTAGACAGTTTAGGAATAGGAGTTCATTAGCAACGTTTTACCTTGAAGTGCCAGAGAGTATGTTTATGGACAGCTACCGTGGAGCTGTTACCAACACGTACTGTGTTCACATGTCTAAATCCTTACGCTTTCACAGCTTGAAATGGCCCAGTGAGGTTTGCTGTTGGTAGGTTTTTTTCTTTTCCTTTCTTTTTAAGATGAAACTGAATTTGATTTTTCCACTTCAAAAACATTATGAGAAACTTAAGATAGTTTCATTATTTGACATACCTAGACTGAGTTAAACTGCAATATAAGGGTTGGATCCAGGCCACTGTACATCATCAGCATCCCAATGCACCAGTGTGAAATCAGTTTCAAAATTATTTGATAAGCTGAAGAAAAATAATTCAGTCCAAATAAAAGCAGTACAATGTAGTTCACATTGATTTAGCTAATGTCAACCCTAAACAAATCTAGATGTGTTCAAGTAAGCTTTTTCACTAGTTTAACTAAGCCAATTTTTAGCTCAATTGAACAACTTTTGTGCTGTTCTTATAAAATGACTAGATGGGGAGAAGTTGGCACCTTCAGATTTGTCAGAATGATAATGAGCATCTTAATGTAATAGTTCTTTCCTGCTCTGAAAGAATTCAAAAGGAAAAAAAAAACCTCAACATTTTCTAGAGCTTACACTTGGAAAACCTGTGAACAGACATAAAGCAGAGAGAGGCAAAAGTGAACTAAAAAGCCTTCAGTTTATTGCATCAATAATGCTTTACTGTGTTCTCTTATTAACCAGCATACAGGTCATTCTTTCTAGCAATCCCTTTGGTCTGTCTCTGGTCTGCATAGAGAATGCTTGATTATGTTTATATTCATCATTAGTTTGTATCTCTTCTCTCCTTACCTGTTTGTTTGTATAGCTGGGTAAACGATGGACCGAACCAGTGAATTTCTCCTATGAATTTAATCCAATACAAGAAATAACTAATTTATATAATTAATATATAAATTAGTAGTGACACTGCCCTAAGACAGATTTTGCTTTGCTTTGTTCAGTTTGGTAGGAAATAAGGGCAAATGCTGAAAAACACAAGGTCATCCAAATTACTGCTAGTAACAAAGCAGTGTCCTGGTGATTTTCTTCTGAAGACCTCCTCTAATGCCATTTGGAATATTCCTCCATCTCATAGAAATTTTGTCTTTTTCCATAAAGCTTGTACCTTTTTCATGATAACACAACACATCTTTTACATACACAGAAAAAATGAGTACACTTTGTTCTTGCCTTAGAAATAAAACTATTATAAAACTAATTGTTTAATGACATTAAGAACAAAATGCAAAACTAAAGCCAAGCAGAACACATCACATGTACAGCTTCACATTAATAAAGAAATCTTTCTTCTCACCAGTTTAGGAAAAAGAAAATTAAAAAAAAATCTACTCTTCAGAGGGCAAACAGCAATTCAAAGCACAAATTTCTACAAAGGCTTTTTCTTTTAATAAGAAATTTACCCCAAAGTTTGTAGAGTCTGTCAGCATCTCTTTTGTAGCTGCTACACAAGACAATTTTGGATACTATCACTTCTGTCTCTTCTACTACACTTCTGAAGAATATGGGCTGTGGGCTGGCATGTAGGATGCCTGGATAGTAATTTTTTATTTAATTTTAAAAAGACAAAATTTAAATCATTAATTTAGTCATCATCTTAAAGTGGAGAGGAAACTTGCCTTTCATATATTTTACTATGATTGCTTAAAGAGCATCAGAAGTCATAATAAAGGACTGTACTACAGATGATATAGATCTGATTCTGCACAGCAGGGTTCAAAACATATAGCTGCCTAAACCATTGGGTCCAAAAGCATCTTAAATATTATGTTAAAAATGCATGCTGAACATCTCCAACCATTAGGCAATCTTCCTGAGTCACTATTTTTGCCCACCTTTGGCTTGACTTTAATGGAAGTATGAGCTTCTCTGACTCAGATCACAACTGAAAATCCCACAAACTCACTTAATTCTTGGCTCCTCCAGAGACCATACCTGCTCTAAAATGAAGCGTGAACTGCTCCCTGAAGCTATGTCAAGCACCAAGATTACTTCTGAATGCTGAAGGTCAACATATGTTGCTTTGTTTCAGAGAAAATGAAATCAAAAGTCAGGATGCTTTCTTAACAAAACCTGTCAGTCACAGAGCAGAACAACTGCTGAAAATCCTGCCTGAAACCCACTGTTTGTCAGCACCCATCTTCATTGCTTCTAGACACCATCCCGCCCGGTGTGCCTCTTCATTGCCTTTCTGTTGCACTCTCCTAGAGCGGGTATCTCTGCAGTCCATTTGACGGGAGAGGCCACGGACATAATTGAATGCTAATATCCAGCGCTATTCCTCTTCTCCCACACAGGGTTTTTTTGCTCAGTTATATTATCCTACTCCAGTCTGAAGGACCATTTGCCAATAGCAAGCAACACGATGGCAAATACCTTCAGCATTCTGGTCTGCTGGTTTTCCTTTAGCCCATTTAATTTCATATTTTCACCAGCATACAGCTTCCTTGTGTTTCCAAGGGAAGGTCACATTGCATAAGTTCAGCATAAACACAAGACAAGCATTCTCTATGTATCGAGAATCTTCTTACCCACCTCAGATCATTGCTTGCTTGCTCCCTATTAAGATTAAGTCCCGAACTATTGCCCCAAATATAACTGATGAAGATTGAGAAATGAGGTTTTAATAGCCATAAAAGTCACATATTATTACTGTTGCCTTGTAGCTCCTCTGATTTACACAATCACAGACCAGCTCCTGCCTCAGTTATTGGAAGATACCGAATCAGTCACTTGAAATAACCCATCTTTCAGTTACAAAGATGTAAAGGCGTGTACTGGATGTTGGGGACACAGGGCTTTTGTGGTTTTAATGTGCACAGTATCTCCTGTTTTCTGGTGCAACACTTCTTTTACCCAGCAGTGTAAATTTGGGGATGCTATCACTATCCTAGGTACATTCATATAGAAATGCTTCTTTTTCAAGGTTTGCACTGAAATACCAAATTCCTAAGAAACTTTTGACCTTCAGAGTCCTTTGCAAATTGTTTCTTAGACCACCTACCTTATTAGAGCTGATTTCAAAACAAACAGAAAAAGAAGTTTCCACATACCACCTCCTATCCTGTGGGGCATTTTAGGCACTGGGGGCTTATATACATTTTAAAGCAACATTTTAATTTACAGATGTAGTGGTTTCCTGCTCTTTGTTACTATAGGTTATTAGCCTCAAAGTATGCAATTATCAAGTGATTGCATCAGAAAACCTGCTGATTATAGCAAATTACTTCCATATCATTGAGAGTTTTGCCAATTTTGCAACATATTTTCCCCTTGAACCATATCCCACATCTTTCAGGCACTACACTATACGCCTGACATGTTCTGCAAAGCAAAAACCTCTGCAACAGAGCACTGCTTGGGGCACCTGAGGTTTTGTACCACTTGACAAGACATTGACTGTAACAGCAGGGCTTGGAACAGGAATTCAAGAGTCTTAACACTTTTGGTGCTCCTTCCCACTTCCCTTCTGCAGAAAATTTAGCAGTCCTCCTCTAACGTCCCAGCACATAACACTGGCAGACCCTGGCCCATTTTGGGTTTATGAGTAGAAGCACAAGAGACATTTGTCCAGAAATCTTCTTGCTGGAACTATTGAAATCAAAGCCATACTACTTCAAGACACTTGCAATGCTCTCTGCTAAGTAAGGAGCTGAATTCTAAATACCCCTTATGAGATAAATCTTACCCATTCAAAGGGAGATTAGCAGTCAAGAAAAGAGAGATTTTGTCCTTTGCAGAAGATAAAATGGAGAGTCGCAAATGGTTCTGAGCAAGCAACCCTGTTGCTAAGACTTGAGCAAAGATGAAGACACAGGACATGAGGACAGACCTTGAAAGGCTGGCTGCTGGTACGCTAAATACAGTGCAAGATCATAATGGAGGAAGGAACTAACGATATATTGGGGAAGAGGGGAAGACAGCTCTAATTTTTTGTTCAAGGCTACTACTGACTAGAAAGAATAGCAATTTAAGACCTGTGCCCAAGACTTGTAGATCCATCCCAGGGGAACTAGGTTGGCAAGAAGAGTATTCTTTTGTTGTCTGTCCAGGGGAAAAAAAAAACCCCACAGGTGCCAATACAGACACATAAACACATGGAATGACATGAAGGAGGCAAAGAGCTTTGAATAGTGGCAGCACAAAAGAGGCAAGTGAAAGAGGCAGCAACTCCCAGATGCTTTTTGAACTATGGTTTATCAATACACCTACTCTTTAAATTCAGGAAGGAAAATGGGACTCAACACTTGTAACATACTGCAAGCATTAGAAATCATTCAACCAGCAATTTTTCATAAGCTTGCCAAAACTAACTTCATAATGGAAAGTCAAGAGGCACAGAATCGACAATGTAGTTTTTAAAGAGCAATACAGTTTATCTCAAAACAGTCAAAACTAATTTATTCCATTTTGTATCAAACAATACTTCACACAAGATCATTTTAAGGAATATTATATTCTAATGGGAAAATGTTTCTCGTCAAAGTATTTAAAATGTATTCTAATTCATGAGCTCCTTCCAGAGAAACATGGCCAAGTCCCAAAGTCTTGCTATGTTTTTTAGAAATGTATGCATGGACAGAGATATCTAACATTTGCACCTGAAACCCCAAAATTTGGGGGATCTTGTACTGGCTTTAGATACCAGGTAAGGTCAAAATCGTCACCACAAATCTCTGAGAAATGATGACAAATAGAAACAGAAGTGAGGTCTTCACCCTGAAGTTCTGTGTAATCTAATTAGATATATTTTAATAACATATAAAGTCATATCCACTTTAGTTACATAACCTGCAGAGTGTGACTGAGCAGAAACAGAAGTACAGAGAAAAGCAGGAGGTGGATACAGCTTCCAAAGAAAAGGAGATTTTAAAAAAAGAAAAAAAAAACAAGGCAAATTCCAAGCTGTTACATTTGCTGCTGCTGCAAACACAGTCATAAAACTTTCCAATAACATGATGTCATTCCAATTTTTCAATCTTGAAATATATGGTGTTATTTCAGCCTTGACTGGGCAACAAGTCTGAATCAAAAAACAGTTTTTGGATGTTGTCAATATTATGTTTCCTCCTATACTTTCATTAAAACACAGCTCATTGTAATCCTGGCCTCAGTTACATCATTACATTGCATCAATAATATTATTAAAACTAATATTGGACCTAATTTGAACTACAGTGACTAGGAATCAGAACAGAACAAAAAAGCAGAGGGGGAAAAAAAGTGATTAGTCCTTTTCAAAAATACTTTGTAAATATCATCATTTTAACATTCTTATTGTTAACATTAGTTAACAGTATCAACCAATATAGAACCAGTTAAGTTTAGTAACTCTGCTGAGCTCAAATGTCTCACGTGACTTAATAGCCACTCAAAATTTTTAAAATTCAGGAGGGAAAGAGCCATCTACGTACTTCTTGTGAAAGAGTGATCAAATGCAATCTATGTATCTCTACAGGTGTCACTATTGAGCAAGAAAGTTAAACCTTTCTAAAAGATATATGCTGTCATTTACTTTTCCCTAGAATGCAAGAATCTAAAAATGGATGCACTTAGGTAGCTATTCTATGCATGCAGCATGCATCAAAGTGGCAAGGAGTGCAAACAGAAGACAAATCTAGATACCTGCAGAAAAAACAACTGCATGAAAAACATGAAGCTGACAGGGACTCTTCTTATCAGACACCTTTTTATTATCTTGCTCTATTTCATCCTCCTCCTGCCTTCTGATTTTGTATGCTAGACATGCTTAGCATAATGAATGACTATGGCCACTCATGATCTCAGGCAAACACTAGAAATTCAGAAGCACACCACTGGTCCTGACAAAGTCAATACAGATCTCTTTATGGAGGGAAGGAAAGTGGGAGGGATACAGAACTGAGCTTGGTGGGTAGCTTGTGTACATATACTAGTACTTCTGCCTTTGAAGATCTTGACTTGAAGACTTTCATGCACCTACATCAGATTAAAATTTTTCAGTTTAAATGTCAGTCAACATGGAAATTAGTCTTCTTCCTATACCATTGTTCATATGCTTTTTGTAATGAATGTGCCTTCCCCCCCCCCCTCCCCCCCCCAACCAAAGTGTCATGTACAAGTTCACATACTCTTCAAGGACAAAATACTGAAAATACTGTAGGAAATCAGCAAAACTCCAGAAAAGGTTATTTGTTAACTTATTTTTAAGAAAAGGACTCAAACCCAAAATCCAGTAGGAATAGCAGAGATGGTTTTAGTGGCTGACTACCAAGTTATGTACACAGTTTCTTTGTAATCTGATTACACAAGCTTCACATTCGTTCGAGCTCCTCAAGTGTACAGTCCTGCAGGTTCAGTTTCCATTGGTACTAAACTGACCCCTGCTGGCATGATTTGTAGTTGTTGAAAACATCTGGATTTTTAAAAAGGTTTATAAGGATGGAAACAATTTTTTTTAATGGCACCCAAAAGCGTGCTAATCTACCTCCTTGTACAAATCTTCGTAACCCAAGGAACTCACAAAATTTGTTTCTGACATGACCCAGAAAGGAGCAATCAGAGTATGGGGAGGAAAATGAAGGCAGACATATAAGATTATGTGGCTATTCAGCAAGTCTGTGTATAAGAGATAACGCTTTCTCCCCAACCTTAAAAGCAGATAAATTCTTCATTACAAAATGATGCCACCTAAGAAAAAAAACCAAAAATTAACACAGTCACACATTTTTGAAGTTGCATTATTTGAGGGTTAAGATACTTGACTTTTTTGGTTTTAGGATAATGTTAACAGAAAGTTGAAACTGATAGTTTTCCTTGGGGATTTTTTCCTCTGTTAGGTTAGTTTTTCCCCAGCAAATGCTCACATAAGGATGCTGTAGAATAATAAAATTCCCCCACATGGATCCCATCACAAAACTTTCTCAGAAATCTTAACTTGACAGGAAAGCTGATTTTTGTGGGCCTGGCCCAAACTTCAATGTCTCATGCAAATAAAAACATTCATCAAGAGAAAGGTCACGCGAAAGTTGAGAAAGGCTTGTCATATTTTCCTACAGGTCTTGAAAGTGCTTCTTAATAGGTCTGATTGTACCTCTCCTCCATTTCTTTTTCTGCCAAATTTCCTTGTCGTTATTCCCCATCTCTAAATCACAGCCCCTAGGAGACACAGAAAAGGCAATCCAAACTAACACAAGGTCTCTTCTCATGCATATATGGACATGTGTAAATAGGTTGGTCCACGAATCTCTTTTTAAAACATATCAAAATAAATGGCACCTAATTCTTTCCATAAATCCATAATGCACATATGCAGTTACCCACAGATCCAGAAGTCCAATGTACCTGACCCACGTGGCAGAGGTTTGTACAGCGTGCACCACCAGCATACGCCAAATCATCAGCGGTACTGGCCTGGGAAGATGAAGAGGCACCAACAGTGAATGAAGTGGCAGATCTGCTGCTCAGAAACAGATTGGGTATCAGATTGTTTTCTTTTCCTTTCACATGTGGTGAGCAATTGCATTTGTGCATCACTTGTATTATTATTATTATTGTTGTTGTTGTTGTTGTTATTTCTATTACTATTATTATTCTCTTCCTTTGTTATCCTATTAAACTGTCTTTATCTCAGCCCACAAGGGTTTTTTTTCCCATTCTCCTCCCCATCTTCTTGGCAGGGTGAGCGAGCAGCTGTGTGGTGCTCAGTTACCAGATGGGGTTAAACCATGACACAGTGAAATAACAGCATTGGGAAAAGAGGGTCAAAAACTACCCTGCCTTTCAGAGTACTTGTTTTTTTCTGCATGCTGTCAAAAAGAACTCATTTAGTCATTTTACTTGTACAATATTCTGGTCCTTTCAAACAATTGCAATTGTTCATTGCAAATCTATATATGCTTGGAAAGTACTGAGAACAGCAAAATGGGCAATGAAGTTTAATTTAATAGACAATACAGACTAACGCTCTCCAAAGACACTTTTTGGAAAAGTAGAAAAAGAAAAAGCAACCTTGAGAAGTAGGCTTTTACTCTGTTCTCTTCTGATTGATCTCACCAGACTCAGGGTAGATTATTATAGACATATGTGCACACATCACTCCAATAACCTATAGGCAAGCTGTTGTATACGCCTCTTGAGTGTCACATACACATGTGTGCAAAGTGTAATAATAAAAAGCTTCAAGACTATAGCACACATTTGGATAAGCTGGGATTGATGAAGTGTCATTTGTGGACATGCACATATTTTAGATAATGCAAAGCAGGTACTAAGTCCTGATAACCAACAATTGCTAAGGCATTTAAAACACTCCCAGATACAGGCTACAAGACATGACCACAAGCCTGTAAATGAGTTTTAAAAAGGCTCTTTAGCCTTGTATTTGTTGCCATTGTTATCTTCAGGTACATTCTGAAATATTACCTGCTTTTACTTAGCATTTAAGAATATTAATGTTGACAACAGAGGATTAATGCACACTCACACAAAAATGTCATGATGAAATTATTAGGATGATCTAAAATCTTACCTGAAACAGGGAATTTTTTTTTTTATTTTTTTTTTTAAGATGGATACAAATGCTATCAAGGCTGTGTATTAGTGCATACACAACAAAAACAATTTATGCTTTTTAGTCAGAACAGAAACATCTTAAAAAGTGAGCAAAATACTATCTCAGGTATGGAACTGAGGCGCTCCTTATGCCCGGGGGATATTTTTCTGCCCACAGTTGGCACCAGCTATGCACATCCATTCCCTCCCTTCCTGCAGTATTGAAATCAAAACAAATCTGCAAATGTCACTATTTAAAGGAAAAACAAAACCAAAAACCCAACCAAAACTACCAAACTGGCTAAAAAACTAAGCCCATCCACCATGTTGCAAGCTGCCCCAGCACACACACTTAAATATAGTTATTTAATTACTTCTTGGCTTTTCCAATTGATAACAAGTTTTTGCTGGTTCTTGAAGACTGAAAGTCCCTCCTGCATACCAAAAAAGCTTCAGTAGAAAAAGAGAACAGTTTATTAATTTATTCTATCATACTACTTTGGGAAAGCATGATTTCAAGCATTCATTTACTTTAAATATACAGTATTCAGTTTTACATCCACAGTTCAATAATTAACATATTAACTCAGTTTTATTCGCTGAGGTTATCAGCCAGCCAATGACAAATTATACATGCTTCCTCATTCAAAAGACACATTTTCTACTCCACATTTTGAAATTAGTACTATTGGACATATATGTATATCCAGTCTCATATACAATTAGAATAATCATATACTACAGCAAATCAGAATATCCTGCAGGATTCCGATTTTCCTGGACAAATGCCAAAGTAATTCAGCGCATAAAATTTGTCATTTGTTTGCAAGTGTACAAAAGTACTGAAAAGATCAGAGAGGTTCAGATTTACATTTTGTTTTGATGAAGTGACATTACCTGCAACCTGTCTCTTTACCAGACCAGATTCTTCCAGGAATTATACAAAGAAGCAAATGCCTTTTGTGCAAATCTCTGGGGTTTTTTGCAATGCCACAATCCAAACTAAGAGAGGATAGTGACAAGACCTATGAACCTCCTTAAATTGTATAATACAAGCTTGCTGCTGTCACTTACCAGCTGTAAATGTCCTCTAGCCATGTGTCAACCTCATTTCTACAAGGCAAATATTTTATATTTCTAAGCATTCAAGTGGAACTGTACGTAGTGTACTACAAGGAAATGAGTTAAGAACACTCTAAAGTACTGTACCTCAAGGAAAAAGCCAAAGCAGAGGGAATACATAGTGCAAAATAAACTACTAAAAAAACCACCAACCACCAGAAACCAACTTAATTCCACGTTAGAATCTTGAATGAGCACAGAATTAAAGACAGAGTGACTCAAGAAGTAAGAGATGGGTCAGCAAGAATTCTAGCTTACATTATTGATTACTTTTCTGCCTCGGTTTCTTCATCTCATCAATGAGTAAAATACTGAGGAACTCAATAAAAATAAGAAATTAAGCACAAACATTCTGAAGATAAAAATGATGTTGCAAGTCATTCCACAGGAAAAACAGAAGTTTAATGTCTTTGTCCATGCTTTCTCATCTTGTGTTCTCTCTTAATCACACACTAATTAAAGTTAAAAAATAAATATATACATAAGAACCTAGGCTCATATAATACGGCACTGACCCACTGACCTGCTGAATTATAGAAACAGAATAATTCTGCTTATGACATGAAATGCTATTGCAGCTAGTTAGTTGAGGAAGCAAGACCTCTTGCCTATTCACTCAGTTGCATTAAAGCTTAAGCACGTTGCTGGAATAGATAAGCCTTATTCCTCAAAAGGATAAATGGTGTTCTGAACCAAACGCAAGCTCAGGTTGCCCGTACGCCAACTCAGAAGCCAGGACTGCCTTGGCACTGGGTTCCAGCTAACCGACACTGCTCCGGGAACTGCTGGGGTTCACCTCCATGCTAATGGTGCTGGTCGCAGAGCCACCTATTTGGCTAGCTAAGAGCTTTACAGGAGTGCATTTGAAGCTGCCTGCAACACACTGTACCAAAATGCTGTCATCTCTTCAGAAAGGCTAATTTTGTTCAGGGCATCAAGCAAACTTGAGTCAATTAAGGTTATTGGAAGAAAAAAACAAACAAACAAACCCCAACCAAGCAAACAAAAACAAAACCAAAAAAACCCACCAAAGCCCCAAAAAACCCAATCAAAAACCATACAGATCAAATATGACAAGTACCTGGTTGAATCATGTTGAAACATTTAAGAATAAGACACATTTAATTGGAGACATTTAAAGACTGGGTCAGATACTTGCCAGAAAAAAAAGTTAAAAGTAAAACTATGCTTCCAATGCTTCCTAGCATCCCTAAACAAGTAGAGCGCTCTTCACTATACATTTGGAACAGCACCATTTGCAAAGTGCATACCTTAAACACAGTTTCTTAATAAACTATGTCTTTTTGTTTCTACTTTTGAAAACATATAAAATACAGTTATCATACAGAGCTGGTAACTGAAATCCAATACTTTGTTCTGTAAATTGTATTTACATGGTCAGAGCAGTGGTATATAATGGCAGAACATGTAGCAAAAGCCTAATTTGTGACTTGCATTTAGCCAGAAGTACTAGACCACATGTTTGGAGGCGATTAGAAGCATAAGAGGCCCACTGCATCTGGTTCTCTTTGTGATCTAGGTCTTGCTGTTAATTTATATGTGGACTTCAGCTCAGTTTCAGGTAAAGTAATTTCCTAAATTAAGATGAATAAATAATGATTCTTCAAAAAATGCAGCAATCTTCTCTACAGATGAGAAGAAAGGTAGATGAATGCTAAGAAACTTGGAATACTACCACATTAAAAATATGTAAACGTTTTGCTGACAGAGTTGATAAGAGCTGATAAGATAGCTTAGTCAACACAAATGCCCATATGTCTAGACCACTGAGTACAACCACAATTTGCACATACAGCATGAGTAATCTATCTTATTCCAAACTAAGCAGACACAAAAACATTTTTTACCAGAAATAATTTGTCTTACCCACATAACTATGCCACACACTTTAAAAGTCAACACAGCTACTCAACTGAATAAAGCAGCAGGATTTGGGGTTTTTATGGATGCCTACAGATTCCGTTTTAAAAAGTCTTTTTCAGCTTTCTCAAAATTAGAGTTTCCAGCGTTGATCTGGCTTGATGACTGCCACATGTCCTTTCAATAGTAAAGATTAAGTCTTCAACAGAGCAAATCCAGTAAGGGGATCAGGTTTTAGTGGGGTTCCTTTTGTTTTCTTTCTAATAGGAAAGGCTGATCTGTGAATTCACAACTGCTGCCTGTGGGGGTTTGTTTAGCTTCCACAAGTCACTTTGTTATTCACAAGACTATCAGCAAAAAGAATGCAAAAGAGACATTAGTGTATGCAAATTTGAGAACAACCTTTCAAAATATTCAGTCAACTGGCACTTTTAAATGGCTCGTGTAGATTTTTAAACTGTACTTAATGGATAAATAACTGGGGTTTTTGCAGTTCAAACAGCATATTAACAAGACTAACTAAACAATTTTAAGAAATCTGTAGGTTTGCTTTTCTTTTGCTTAATAGCAAAAGAATGGATTTGGTAATGGATAAAGGAAAAAGATCTCAGCAACTACATATTTGAGGCCACTGAAGTTATGAGCTGTTCTCAGAGGCTCATTATTCTTCTATATCAGTCATGTTTTGTCTGAAATTTTCCAAGCAGACTGTCTGATTCAGGCTTTCTTTTTCGGGGAAGGAATGAGGAGATCGGGGGGAGAGGGGGAGGAGAAGTGAGATTTAGGCAATATCATCTCAGATATTTTTAAGGTTAGTAGAAATACTTTATTTTGCCCATAAAAGAAAAAAAATCTTGTAATTATTTTGTTGTGTCGCTGTAACACTTCTACACCTTAAAGTAATGATAAAATCTGTTCTAAGTGTCTAAAAATAATTCACCAGAAACCAAACTTAGACTTGGAAAAAATGTCAGCATAAAAAATTTCAGTACCAACTTGTTAGAGCTGAACTTTCATCTAGTTTTGCTCCAAATATGCATTAGCCTCGCAACTCCTATGTGCAACTGAAGATGTATTTGCCACTTTTGAAGTAACTGGCTTTTTATGTGACCTTCCTTAATTTGCTTGCATTGTAGTTTTTGAGAACATATCAGTATGTTGACCAAATGAGGGCAAAAGAGCTATTGCATTTGTTTCAGTGAATTTGTACTGATTGTGATCATTGTTAACATTCAAGCAACACTGAAAATGCACAGGAAATCGTGTTTCTGTTTACATTCCTACTACAGCTCATTGCTCAAATATGGGCAAACTCAATTACAAAGTCTAGGTACTTAGGCTCTGGTATTAGTAAAAACTGAATAAAGGACAACTCAAATCTCTTGTTAAAATCCCAAACCCTGTAGATGCAAAAGGTACTTCAAAAATTCTCCCCTTTTGCAATGACTTTTCCAAGAATGGAAATACATACAAGGCATCCTTAGCATAACTAATGTTTCCAACATTGATTAAAGATATGATGTAGAAACTGTAGCAAACTAATCTCTATTACGTTGCCAAAACTGTTGTTTTTACCCTCTGTAAATATACTCTTCAGTTTAACAACTGTAACAAAAATGCGGTTAAGCTCGTTTTACTTATCCGAAAGTCTTTAATGCCACAGGCTTTCAGTATTAACAAGAAAATACCGTTATATTTTTGCCAAGAGAAATTAGGCAAAATGTCACCAAAGAGCTCAGTAAAGCAACTGACAGACATAAACCCAAGACATTGTCATTCTGAGAACACTGACAGGATTTAAATATACAGCAGCAGACCCAGGGTCACGATACCCACTCTACCTGCAAAATTAAAAGATTTTGACCTTGACACCAAGGCGGGATGAAGCCACCAGCCCCAGACGGTTGGATTCCCTGGGCAGCAAAGATAAATTGTGAAGCGATCGAGAGGCGCACCAAAGAGGGGGAGGAGGAAAGGACACAAGGGATCTGAATTCATAAAGGCAGAACAAAGACAAGGCTCAAAGGAAGCACAGAGATTTAAAAAATGGCTCTCCTCACAAATTTTACAAGCAAAATTCATTTTTGCACTCACAAATGTGCTTTTTAGCTTTAAGCTTTTCCCAGCTTTCAAACAGGTGGGTTTTTTTAAAGATTTGTAATGTCATTTCTAAATGCATCAAGGCACTTGAGTTTTTATAACTCAAACCACGTTTACAGAATACACACTATACAGCATCTAAATTGAGTAAGAGGTTTGGAAAAGGATGGCCTAACACAGAAATCTGCTAAGCAATCCTACCACTTCAATGTGAAACCAGGAAGAAGCATCTCTCCTATTTTAACCACCTCTGTTATTAGAGCTGCATGATATCTTTCCTCAGGTCTTACCACCTTCCCAGTTTTGTCACTTCGTCTAGTATCCTTTCTTGTTTTCTGCCTTTTTTGTATCACCCTCAATCATAACCTGTAACCTATATACCAGCTCTTCTTGTTACCCATTTCTTGCACTTCATGCTCTTTTTCCTTTTTCTCCTTAGCCCACTCACTACTTTATGTTTCCCCTGCTGCAGCCACCTGTATTTCAAATGGCCTCTTTTTCTTTCAAATACTTGCTCAAACCCTTCTCTTTCGCTGGTGCTCTGTTACTGGCCTCCACTTCAGTGGGATCTCCTCTTTGTTTGCTGCCTGATCTTAAATAAATAAATAAAAACAAAAAAAACCTGTTACAGCTAAACACAACATGTACTACAAATATTGTACCTCATACAATCTGTTCAAAGATCAACCCAGCACCAATGCAGCACCATGGTAAATGTGACATCTGTGATCTTCCTTTGTACTGAAATTGTTTTGCTGTGCAAAATTCCAGTTTCTATTTATAAAGTAGCCATTCCTTATTTCCTTTCAAACCCTCTTCTGACAGAAGCGTGGACACAAGCCTTACGGCATGCCAAGTAAACAGACTCATTTTCAAGCCCCAAGATATGGGGTGGGAAGGAAAAAGGGAAGAAGTGGGAAGAAAGAGACTGAGGAAGGTCAGCTAAAGCCCACTGTGAGCAGATTCCTAAAAAAAAAACCTGAAAAGCAAAAAGCAAGTTAAATAAAACCCCAACATATTATTGTATTTCTTTCCCAAATTTAAATTAGTTCACTTCTAAGCCTATGCTATAATATTTTATACCTGGGTTTTGCAAAATGCCCAGGGAACCACCTAGTTTTGTGCCACTGAGGACTCCTCTAAACGAGGAGAAATTACAGTTCTGCTGACATAACTAATCTGCGTTCCTTTTGCATGATGATAGCTGTGAAATCAACAGTTAGCAAAAGAGGCCATGCTCCCACTTTCCTTAGAAGCAGAGCTCCTGATTGTCTTCTCTTTCCTACACTTGAGGAAGTGGAACATCACAATAGGGCACACAGGAGCAAACGTTAAACTGAATCTACAGTGACAGAGGAAACAGAAGCAGCACTGGCATCACCAACCCTAAGGCTTTCAAATGTGTCTAAACAAATGGGTCAGGAATGTAGGATATGCATGGAAGTGGGTGCTGTTCCTCAAAAGGCAGTAGCATAAAAGCATTCCCATTTACAGATTCACACAGAGCCTGCACACCAGTGCATGCACAAACATGCACGTCCCTTCTTTAGTTACATACATTTTGGTACTTGAAAGGAAATCATTAGGCTAAATACTTGTTCCATTGTGTTCCATCTATCTTTTTCTTCACATGATGTTTAATACACAAGATTACACAAATGTACCAACATACCAATTTTTATGAGATCCTATGATGGTCTACTATAACTATGCAGGTTTTGCAACCTCTTACATACACTGTTGACATTACCCAAAACTGAAGAACAATGAAGTACTGACTTAACCACACTATAGCTTCATTTCTTGTAAATGGTTAGATCCTGTAAATAGCAAGTGAGTAGTCTGCAATAGTTCGAGCTAACACAATCCACAGTGAGTACCCATGATTTTTAATACAAAATTATGCTTGGACACAGCATACAAGATTTAAATGCAAAATCAGAACAACCAGTCAGAAAATCCTGAAAAGGGGTGAAGCTGGAGACACATGCAATTTTTGTTGATCTAAGAAACTTAAAATAATTCCTTTGAGCTGGAAAAGCACACAGCAAAACATGGGGGATGAGAAGGGACTATCCAGTTCTACCAGTTCGTGGCCCACAAGAAATTTCTCCTTTCACTGAGTACAGATATTCACCCTCTCAGTGCTGGGAACTCAGGCTTAATCCTCAGGACCTGACAAGAGCGGATGTTACTGTGGAACCCCCCTCACAAGATAAAGACACTGAGCCAGGAACTACTCCGGAATCTGGGCTTTCACATAGTCCTGGTAACTTATTCAAACCAGTTTTGATAACTATCAATATCTATTGCTACTTTCAAGATAATTGACGCTTTTCTGAGCAATCAGGACGTCATTTCAAAAAAACCATCGTTTTACCATTTATTGAAGCAGAGTGAAGTATGTAAATGCCATCCCTAAAAAGTTACAGACTACAAAACAAATGAGCACTACTTCAGTTTCGCTAATCATGATTTCAGTATTCATTCCTGCATCTGAGAAATTCAGGAAGTAAAATTCATTACATCTTAGGGTGCCTATATATTGAAATAAGCCATCAGTGTTTCAGACTGCTGGTCCAGTAACTTTACAATAGATACATAAATTGATGTCATTCTAGCAAGACGGAGGTGATCAAAAGCAGCTTCATAAAGGATGACCCCTTGCTATCAGACGCATTACAAGAAATGCTGAACCAGTAGCATGACAGTAGCTAAGGTGTTGAGCCATGTGAAACAACAAAGCCCTTCTCTTTTCTCAGAGACGCGCAACCAAAGCTCATTAACAGTCGATAAAATGAAAATTCATCAAGCAAAGGAATGCTCACTTCGTCATAGGCAATTGTTTCTGCTGAAATAGAGTTAACTATATTATATTTTTAGGTGGTTCTCAGGAAGCGCAAGGCAGTATTATAATGCAAACATTTTCTTACATTCTTAATGTATCATTTTGTTTTAAAATGCATGCTTAATGCCTTAGCTTTTACGAACACTGGAACATACCACCATTTACAAGTACTGTATCATATAACACTCTACTATGGAAAATCCTTGAGGCAGAACTTATCAGAACAAGTCAGTGAGGAAAAAAGCTGGTTTTATCTTTTCACAGTAAGAGGCAAAGGTTTGCATTGCCTATTTTATATTTGCCAGCAAATTGACATTTAATATTTTGCTAATTCTTTCTCCATCAGATAAGTTTCTTGGCAAAAAAGTGATACTTTCTCATCTTTAAATGTCAAAATTTCATTTACTTTTTGGCTTGCAAACAGTGCAGGCCCATAAAATCCAACTGTAGAGGGTTACAGAACCTCTCTAGGATTAATTATGCTTTTAATTAAATTAAAAGATTCCTACTTACATGACCTCCATATCAGTCCCATATGCACGTTATCTCTTCTCAGGCTTGTCTCAGAGGACAACAGACTCCCCATTACAGAACTAGACCATTTTCTCTTTTGTTGCATCTGCCAAGAGGCTGTTTGGAATTTAATTGCTGCCCTTATTTATGAATTATAACTGCAGGAACAGTTGTTTGTGTGACAAATATTCTATGAATTTGAATTTTTATTGCAATGGTTATTGTAGGAAAAGAAAAGAAACACAGTTGGGTTTTGTTTTGTACTCTGTTTTTGAAGACAAGTACAATCTGCCTTGAAATTAATTTTTACATGTCCAAAACCAACTATTGTATCTGAATACTAAATACACATCTAATTTAAAATATACACAAACAGAAACAGGGGCATATGTATTTTTTGTATGTATAGATACATGCACACACGCAAACTTTTTGAGAGGCTAAATATTCCTAAGAGGTATCAGCAAAACTACCTAGATTTTAACTGGGGGGGGAAGGGGGAAAAGAAAAGGGCAAAAAAGTTGTTATCCAACGGGTACAAAAAGAAGAGATATACTGCGTAAACTGCAGTGGCATGCAGCACTGCATACACAGCAGGTGTAAAAAAAACCCAAAACAACCACAAAACAAACAACCAAACCCAAACACAACCGAACACCCCAAACAAACAACCACACAAAACCCCCAAAACCCAACCCACCAATATTGTTCATTAATCATCTTCTCCAGTAGAGGCTGAACAAAACAAGCAAATCCTCAAAACTGAATTTGACATGGTCTGATTAAAACACAAAGCACATGGTAGAAGATAAAAGCTGTAAACAACATAATGGGGTCCTTGCGTGAAAGCATGTTTGCAATACAATTCTAGATAACATCCCTTTCCCTTTTCCTTTCTGAGCAGTCAAAGCAGCAGCATTAGTTTCTTATGAGCCTGTCACAAAACACAAGGGACAGGAAATCTGCACGCTGATGAAAAAAACCACTGAATGGTGATGAAACAGAAGATAGATTCTTGACAAGTAGCAATCTTTCAGACCCCAGTGTTTCTTAAAATAAAACAAATGGGAACAGGTCAATTTTCTCCCCCACACCCCACCTCTTATTAAAGCAGCTTGATTCACATTTAGTTTTGGCTTGGCATACTTAGTGTTATCATAGGCAACTGAACAGGAAGGTGGGAGGTGGCATCCATCTCTCACTAAGAACCACAGAGCACATCGTATTAGCTCTCTGCAGAGGTCAGCGAGGCACCGGCTCATGAGATATTATCTGCTGGGAAGTGTTCTGAGAGTATCACGGACGAGGCGTGCTCCTCTAGGCCCGTCATTACCTCCCTTTCCCTGGGAGGGCACCCACATCCATGGGAAAGCTGGAGGTCCAGCACAACCAGCAGCACCAATGCAGGCTTCCACCTGGGTTGAACAAGAATTGGATGGTGCAGCTTGTTCCACAGATAGCACTGAAGAGGCATACGATATGAGCCTCAAATGTAATTTTCAAGATTGAGCACATATTGATTGAAAATAAGGCTCGTACAAGACACAGGGCTGGATGAAATCCCTCATCAGTTTTTAACTTAGCCAGGCAATTTCTGTTTGCAACAAGAGTGTCAGAGTTGCAATAAGGTCAAGCAAGTTATCATTAATGAAGCCTCATCATAGAGTGACTGGTCTGAATATGTCTTTATATATAACCACATCAGCTGAAAAGTCTGTAGAGCAATGTCTAATCAGAAGCTGGGGGGGGAAGGCAGAAAGCTCTGACAACCCTCTCCAGACAAGCCCCACCATTCAGGTAACCACAGGTACTCTTCTCAGGCACTGACAAGCTCATGTCCACCTCAAGATCAGCTAACAGATGGTATAAACTGAACAGACTGTTATCACAAAATTATGCTCTACAAAGGAATAACATATGGAAAACTAATGAAGTTAAGAGGATTCATTCTGAAAAGCAAAAGATAAACTTAATTTCTTGTATCTAAGACTCTTTCATTTTAAAATTAATTTTAAGGTGAGATGTAAAGTACCTCTTCCTGCAAAAAAGATTTTTGGCAATATATTCGATATTCCTCATTTCAAATTCTTACTCAGGACTTTTAACAACCTTCCTTACCCAAGCTGTCAAAGCCCAAAAGCTTCCTCTACAATGGCTATTCCTGTCCTACCAAGTGAGCCATGTTTTAATCTAATGTGCTGAACAGTTGTCTAATGGAGTGGCATGTGCTCCTTATGCCATTAATTACCTCTGCATTTTGACTGAAATGGGGCAAAATGCCACTTGTGTTTTTTCTACTATGTCTATCACTCCAGCGTGTAGATACCACCTGCATTATTGACAATCAACTTGACTGAGCACCAAAAAGCAAAACATCTCCTCCCTCCTCCTAACTGATTTGTTCAACTCCTCTACAGGAGCAAGCATTTAATCAGGTGTCTTCCAGGAGGATGACACTAACTATTCTGCAATTCTTTTACTGGAAAAGCTTATCAGCTAGAAATGAGACTGTGATATGTGCTAGAAACACTGAAACTTCAGTCTTTCCTGAGCTCAATGTCCAAGGACTCCCTTAATTATCCTCTTCACACTGGGAGGGGTTCATGCTAGATCCTGCGCGTATTTACCATAGGTATCACACAGATAGGTAGAAAGGAAAACAAGACTTCAAGAGATGTGATTTCACCCTGTTACCTGTTTTCAGTTCAGGATTACTGCCTTAAATCAGATCTTTTCATGGGCCGGTACTCAATGCAAACTCTGGTGTAACAGACTCTCTTATTAGTCCCATTTTCAAAGCTAAGAGGAAGTCAGAAGTTCTTGTATAAAAATTTCTTTTCCAACTCAAAGGTCATTTCACTACTGAAGCGCCATCTGTTCATGCTGTAATGAATTATTTTTTTTATCATTGCATATTTTAAAATTCATGTCATTATGGAGAAAATAACAAATACTTGAAAAACAGTTGAAAATATAATTTTCAAATGCTGAGATAAATTTTCAGAAATAATTTTAAGAGCTGTTTTACAGAAAAATGTTAACTATTTTTAAATTGGATTGAAAACTGGGTTTATTTCAGTTTCTCAAAATTCAGAAATTTGACTGTTTCTAAACTTGAGGGAGAAAGTTCAGCTTCCTGATGAGTTAATCTCAGATTGCAGTAGCACACTGTAAAAAGGACAGACATGGATTACTCCAGCAGAACTTTAAATAAATACATATATGGAGGGATAGGAGGAAGCATACTACTTTTTAACCCAGGGAAATAAAGGGGGAAAAAAACCCCCAACTTCTGTAACTACTTACAGCAATCTAGATATCTGATAGCAGCAACTGAAACCCACAGAGCACAAGATACAGCTTAGCATCTAGAGAAAGATGCTTTCAACATGGGGAGTAGGGGGGGACTTCATACTTCCTATTATTCATCCAAGTAATTTCCCATCCCAGTGGTGCTTCCTGTCAATTTTCAATAATGTAGCTTGTCTTTGGACAAACCTCTGATTTCTGAAAACAATGGCATAATTTGGAAAGCAGTATAAAAGCTATGAAATGGAGAATTAAACTTTGTTTATGTAGTAATAGTAGTCAGTCATCTCCCTCCATAATGCTTCCAGAGGCTCCTTGCTGGACTGTCATGGCCACACAAACATCATTTGATTCTGATCTACTCTGGTACAACAATAAAAATACTTTCTTGGAAGTTATTCTAACCTTATCAGAATGCAGTAGTGATGTACTTCTACACTAGGAGAATTTCTTAAAGCAAATAAAAGGTCTAAAACTATTGTCAAAAAGAAGACTTTCTGGCCCAAATCTGAGGTTTTTTCCTTTGGTATTGAAAGAACAGCCCTTTTCTTACTTTGCAATATATCAGGCTATAATAAAGTTTCACATTATAGCTACAAGAAGAGCAAATAAACATGTCAGTTTTTAACATAAGGAAGGCATAAAAAGATCAGCACCAGAAAAAGTAAACATATTAAGGGGTTGTTTTTCTTTCTTCTTTTTTAAGATCTCCCATAGAGTGAATTATTCTAATAACCTGCAATATAAACCTCACCAGTTTCTCATAATTCGCCTGTTAATACCTTTCTTATCCTCTTCACTTACAGATTTTCCCTCAAATCTATCTTATCAGATAGATTTGGACATGGCAATTCAAAAACACTACAGAAAAGAGGGAAAAAATTAAGTGTAATGCATACACTTATTCTCATATGCTCGTACAGCTACAGTTCGCTGTTCACCCAAGTTCTATTTCTAGGGCAAGTATTGCTATTTTTGAAATGACCTCTGTCTGGTAAGAGAGAAGAAGCTGAAGAGGCCTGGTCTTACTTTTAACATGCTCATGAAATTTCACCCAGAAGCAGCATTCAACCATAGCAGAGCCAAATTACTGAAGTTCTCATTACATTCAAGCTGGTGCAGAGTCATGGTTGATATATGAGTCCGTCACTCTCAGCATTGATTTGCAGAGCTCTCAGAATGTCTCTCAGCAGTACAGTCCCCTTAAAGCTTTTTTCCCTTCTCGCTGCCATACATCATAACTCAAATTGTCAAGTTTTATTTAGATTTCTTTGTTACATTAAAAATATTCATCAGGTAAATCATTATGTGTTAGTTATGCATTTTCTTTCCCTTAAAAAAAAAAAATCATTAAATCACAGTAACTAAAAGAATAGAAAAACAGCTGATGTAGCGATATAAAGCTCTCATGACTGTCATAATGAGGAATGTTAAAGAAAAATATTACAGGTATATTTTGCTGAACTGTATCAGTAAAGAAAAAGCTTTCTTGTGTCCCATTGCAGACATTGCTCATGTAAGCACTATGGGGATCAAGGTCAATGAATCTTTCACTAAACTCTTCATGCTCTATAGCTCTCTTCTCTATGTAGACTTACACAGAGTAATTGCATCATCTGCAGGTAAAATACATACAAAATGTATAATCCTCCTATTTCTTTTAAGATCCAGCACCTTAAAAAACACTGGCTTTATTGTATATATTCATAAACAAAATACATTAAACCATAAAATCATTTTTCAGCAAAAGTACAGCATGTAAAAATACATGAATAATTAATGACTTGGTAGAAGTTCCTCACTATGAGAAACTGCATCAGTTTAATTCTACATAAAACAAGTTGTTAAGAAGCATACTCTTCATGGGAGGTAAGGAAACTGCCCACTCAGCATGTTTACCAAACTCGTATGCGCCAGCACTATATCTTCAGCAGGTAATCAAATACAAGAACATCTTGTCAAAGGCCAGATGTATTCAGTTGAAAAACCGCTCTTCTCGAGAAGGAAGGCAAAGCTAGTGTTTTCATTTTCTTCTGCCTATATAATACTGAAATAAACTTTAAAAAAATCAAAATAAACTATCAGTATAAATGTTTGCGAGCACCAATTACTATAGCTAGCATATGAAGGTGCTCTAGTACAAAGGCCCTAGGTAATCACACAAATTAAACTATAAGGTCTCGACATGTATTATTGTTTATTATCATTCCCACATGTGACTTTGCTTACAAGACTTTGTTAATTTTTTTCCTTACAGTTTTTGGTTACTGTCAAAGAGGAAGGATGGGGAACAGAAGAAAAAATTTTACATACAATTTTTGCCACTCCATGAGAAGAACTGGCCTATAGAAGTATCTTATCTAAAGAATATTTACCACTAAATTTAGTATGACTAAATCTAAGTTCAATTTCTCTTTATAAGTGGAAGTACCTGCAGTTCAAATTCTCTCTAAAGCAAGTTCAGGATAGGACCAAAGTCTTGCTCAAATAAACTTCTACTACATCAGTCTCACTTTAAATAGCTCCATGCATATTCCCCTCTATAAAGCACCATAAAGCTTAACATTTTTTCCCTTCCTTTCAAAAATTACCTTGGCTTTCGCAAGCCAAAAATCATCTCAAATACTAGTTCCTCTATAGCAAGCATCAGTTTTTTCCTGCCACTTCACAAGTTGCTGATTAGTATATTTTATTTAAAGGAATCAGATGTAACAAAAATGAATTCACAACACCTTGGTCACTATAATTCACTCAGAAATATCAGTGCAGTCAATGAGAGTTTTACCAAGAGACATCTAGAATCAGATTTTGAAATCACTGTTTTTCATAATGTAGAATTCCTTCCCTTAAATTAAAAAAAAAAACAAAAACAAAAACAAAAACAGGAAGAATGCTCTATTATATGAACCAAAGCAAACATATGAGATCAGTTAACTTACTGAAAGGTCACTCACAAATTAATTATAGCAGAAACCACTGAAAAACAAATGTACTAAAACCAAATGCAACAGCAATTCTGAACCATCAAGATATAGCTATGCCTGAACTTATAATTATGATGCCTTTTTCATGCCCACTTTTTTATTTATTATTTTCAGAGCCTTTGAGGCTCCTAAATTCTGTGACCTGCTTTTCCACCTCACACAGGTGAGGCTTGCTTTCTCTGTATTAGTTTTACCAGGTTCAGACCTTGAACCATCCTTCTCTTTTTGGTCAGTTGAGTGCCAATGCTGTGGCAAAGATGATCAACTACTTCGTTAAGAATGGCAAGAAAGGGAAACCACAAGTATCCCCACCACAGTTTGACTTAGAGTCATGGAGTCACGTATAGTTTGTCCTTACAGATGAGCTTTGTCACTAGGAGAGGTGAACACCTCCAGCTCAGTCTTGTCTGTCTTCCTGTTCCCCCTTTACTCTCTCTAGGATATCACAGTCCCATAAGTGAAGGATGAGAGATTTCCACTGGCTGACACTAGCAACACCCCATCACACCCTTTGGAGAATTAGTTTTCCCTGTCAGCAATGTTTCACAGCTAGATCAGTTTAGCATTAAGGGTGATTGCACCACCACACTTCTGCTCATTTCCTGGCTTAGGTAGCGGCAGTCCAGTCACATAAAATTCACCAGCTAACACCTTCTTTCTCATCAGCCTGGTCCTCCTAAAACTATGACTCAAAAAGTCATAGAGTAATACAAATTTAGATGCAAAGATCCTGCACAGCTAATTTAGATGCCTTTTTTTTTTTTTTTCCTCCACACAGCACAAATCCAGTACAAGGCAACAGTCCAATCAATACATGCGGGGGTCCTTAAGAGTCAATATTACTAGCAGAATAAAGATTAAGTATTTTTTTCCATGACAGATTTCATCAATCTTTCAGTGCTTCATGATTTTACAGTCACCTATGAAAAAAATCAGACTTAAAACCAAAGTCTTGAAGTGACACCACAATGGTGATTTGTGTACAGGCTCATCTGGAAACTTACACTGATAATTAATCCCTTGTGAGCAAAAGTTGTTTCAGTCCTATAACAAGATAATTGAAAACTGTCAATTCCACTCTGATATAATTAAACAACATTAGATCAGTATCCAAAAATAATATTCATTTGGTAGCTGACTGGCACTTTTTATAATATCTGCCTTCACCTGAAACCTCTTGAGATTCTTTCATTATAGTGAAAGCATTAGAAATCTAATTGAAAAATGTGCTTTTCAACAGAATTTCACTTCATTGTTTGAGATTTAGAAATAAGATTGCTAGTGCAGACTATAATTTGTTGTCTCTGCTATATCAAAATCATTGATCATATTTGCTAGAAACACAGAAATCAATACAGCACGTATGGACTAGAAATATCAAAGTATACTTCTTATCCATAACAGGAAATAAAGCTAATTCAGGTAGCTCAATAATTACTTTTTTTTTTATTATTTAAGTACAAAGAATATTAATGGCAGGTGGAAAACATGCTTTCAATTGTCTATCAAGGACTGATTTCAATAGTCTAATTTTCTCCTATAAATCTTGCTTTTTCTGGTGGTTTTGTACGACAGGCTGCATTGCATGCTTCAGAATATCCAAGTTTAGGAACAAGACATTTTTTGAAGCACCAACAAGAAAAGGAATGAGAATACAGGAAGATAAATAATTAGAAATAAAATAATAAGATCTACAAAGAAGCTGGCATTGGTTCATTCTGGAGCCTCTTATGGAGAATGATATGAAAATGCTAGAAGTTTGGATGATAAAAAAGGAAGACTGACACAACAGCTGGGGAAAAGATTCTTATTTTACCTCTTCCTCTCCTTAAGGAGTCAAATGCAGATGAAAGAAGTTTGTGTCCAGAGAGATGAGGTGGTCAAGATCAGGAAGTTATTTCTGCTCTTTGAGTGAGTTTCAAATAGTTTGGAAACTGCACAAACCCTCCAGTTTCTCCTCTTTTAACCAAAAAAGCTCACCCATCCTGATCACAGATATAGTTTTCCATAAGAAACCAGTAAGAATTCAAATCAGGTGTCACAGTGGCATCTATTTTACTTTCAAATTTCCTTTTCCTACTTCCATTGTTTAATTTCAATATACCATCCAATGAACTCAAAGTTACAGAACCAACTTACATTGCTGAGAACTCAAAACATTAGTTAACATAAAATTCAAGCTATTATATCATGCTAATTCTATTTGATGTACAGAAATTGTATACTGCTTCTCAACTATATCACATTTTTCCTACATGCCTTCTTGTAAAATGCATTTACATTAAATCATATATTAAAAAAAAAATCATTTAAATGTTACTAAGTGGTGTTGAAAGGTTGTAGTACTAAAAGATAATCCTGCATTTTTATTTATGATTAAAAACATTTGATATAAAAATATTTGATACAATATGTGATCTGTGGTTAAATACATATTGCCTGCCTTCATAAACAAATATACACAGAAGATTAAAGGAATGAAGTTTGAAAGTATTTAATCAGGCAATGTTTAATGAGATACACAAGCCTTACTGGAGAAGTATCTTTCTTTTTTTACCTTTGGGTGTACTTTTTTCATGGTCACATTTGTACCATTTTAATATCTGGGGGAAGGGGGGTATGTGAAATTGCTTATACTAAGGTAAAAGTTCCCAAAGGTAAATAATCTTTTCTAGAAAAGTTAAGAAATGTCATTTTATCATCGTGTTCACACCAGTTATTTCGTACTGCCTTTTGTTTCCTCTGTTTGTGAGTGTTTGGAGAGGGAAGTATGTATACTATGTATATATACATACAGTATTTGGACAAAAACTCTTCCTCCTTTACAGGCAGTACTTTTACAGATGTAAAGGAGTCAGGATAAGGTTATGAAGCTATGACCTCATATGCTTTATAATAAAGCTGTTATACAGGATTTTCCTCAAAATTTAAACATGATACAAAAAAATTTTAAACTTTAGCATTCCTGTGTGGCAAGATCAACTAGGCAGAAATGTCATGGTTTAAACAAGGTGTAAATCCATAACTGCAGGGAATAGACTTCCAACAGCTACACTATTATAATTTGGTTAGAATTTTATTTAATGAAGTTTCTTCATATTTCATTATAGAAGTTTACACGTTGCCTTTATGTAACTATAAATAGCAAACCATTTACTTCCTACTTGCTACAAATTAGTGTTGAAACTGGTAATACAAGGTAGGAAATAGCTGGATTTGCTATTTCATAAAACATCTGAGATACCTGGGACTACACGTAATGTCTTCCTGTGCTCTATTCTGCATTGGCCAAAAGGAATAGTACCACTGAGGAGTAAGGCTAATTCAGTATTCTCCACTTTCAGGCATCAAGTTTCATCTCTACGATCAAGCACTGCATGAAAAAACATTAGAAAACATGTGATCAGTACAGTAGAACCCTGTCATAACTCAAAACTTGAAATACTTGGCCAAATCCCACAACAAATATAATCTGGCATATACAGCCTTTTTGTTGTTCCCACTCTTTTAGATTGTCTGTGACTTCTGACCACATTTTAAGCATCCACCATTCTTCACACCCTACCTTCCAAAACATAATTTCTTAGAGCATTTTTCACCAAAAAAGGAGAAAAACAAGTCTGAGGGAGGAGAGCTTCCCCTGTGTAGTTTAGGAAATAAAAAGCGAAACTGTGTAATATGTCACCATAAAATGCACGAAACAACGAAACACACATTCATAATACTCACTAAACTGGTCCTGTCTTGAAGGGATCACATGAACTTCAGATAGAATATCAGTGCTGGAGCATTTGCAATCACTCGTTTAGAAGGACAAATTGAATTGATCTGCATCCATATTTGTATGGTAACACTATAAAAGAAGCACTAAGTAGTAACAACCATAAAGGAATAAATTATTGACATATAAACAGTTCCCAGTAGAGGGTGAACATATTTGCTCTTTGAAATTCCCATGAGGTAGCTACAAACAATTCCAGCCCTCCCTCCCCGATGGAACAGTGCAGTTTTTATGCCACTCTTCAGGTCAATAAAAAGACACAACTGGTACATTTGAAAGGAATTGCGGTCAGGCACAGTTTTGCTATGCTGATATCACATAAACTTTTCTTCTGTCAGACTGTCTTGTGGAAGAACAGAAGGTTGCAATCATTTCTTCAGGCTTGAAGCTCATGAATCAGACCTATGTCTTTCACTGGAGCTCCTGACCTCATGCATGAATACAGCCAGAAGTTGAACCAGATGCAGCTGCCTAAGGCTGCGGAGTCAAAACTGAAATACCACCAGAAAATTGTGGAAATCAATCAGAACAGTGGGAGAAGATTATTTTGGTGCTTGTGTTTGCCAGCTAGTCCATGATTTCTTGTACAGTACTAACACAATGTAACAAGAGTACAGAGCCTTACTCTGAGGTAGAGCAATCAAGACGTGGCGCCGTGGCTCCTACCAAGGCAAACTCAATAGGAGCAATGGTCAGGTGAAAATGATGCAGAGAATATTGTTCCTGTTATTGAGCTGGTGTAATTGATTCCCGATGGGACAGACAGAAATTTTCCCCTACCTGAAGCACATACATGATGGGTCTTTACAACAACTCTTAAATGGATAATAAAGAGAAAGCCCAGAGAAAGCCTAAGTTTCAACCGAGTGATACATGTGCATGTGACTGTTCTGGGGAAGAGCTGAACTCCATTTCTTCTCATACAGAATCACACCTAAGGGTTTCATTAATTCTTGAAACACTCCTATTCAAATGGATAACCATAAAAGTTGTAAGCACTATTTTTTTTTGCCTCTTCTATTCCTACAAAGAAGCTATAAGAAAAGACAGTTCCAGTTATGTTCATTGCTACATTTACCCGAGACTGTCACATCGGGAAGAGATTACTGTAACATAATTCAGCCAGACCACACGAGGCCAGCTAAAAGCTGAAGCCAGTGAAGAAAACAGCTGCTTGTTTAATTTTGCCATATGCTGGCAACACAATAATACTTCTCTGCAGATTGGCCTCTAGCTATACATTGCTTTTCAGATGGCATTTACTGTTTAAAGCTCTGCACAGGTTACCACTTGTTTACCAGCAAATATCCAGCTAACGCTATAGTTAATATCACCCCTCTAAAGTAAAAGCATTAATGATCAGGCATCTTCCATGAGATATCCTTGACTCCAGAGCCCACTTCCCAGCAGAAGGCAGAGCCTGCCAACTTTACCAGCACCAATTCTACATTTTTCTCTTTACATAGGAGGGAGCGGTGGACTCAGGGCTTATGGAAATTGGGTCAGCATCCTTGCATGAGATTGTCAAGGTTTTCCTTGGGCCGCAATGTGAAGATGTAGTGTGTTTTTGAAAAAGTATCTGGAATCTTAGTCTGTTAGATTTTGAAAAGGAGTAATCTCAAACATATATTCCTCACTGATGCTCCCTTCTTGCTTCTAAAAAATATTTCCATTTCTATTAGGACAAAAAACTACTTTTTTTAATTGCCTGCATAAAATGACTGTACAGACATAGATTTATGATAGAACAGAAATTTTTCAAAGACAATTTGGTTTTCAGGAAGAACATCAAAAGATTACTTATCTCCAAATATGACCTCAGCATAAATTTAGTCAACCACAAAAAATCAGGATACTGTATTTTTTGAACTTGTTCTATCTCCTTCTGACAGTCTTGAGGCTACCAAGAAATTGTGCAACATCTTCACGTTTAATCCTTTCTATGATGCCAACATTTGCTCGTTTAGATTAAGCTTTTATGTAATTATTAAATATTCATTTATTAAGCAATTTTGCAACTTCCTAATATAAAAGACTTACATCTACACAACTCCATGATTTGCTATCACAATAAGTGAAAAAGGGGTTACTTAAATAGTCTGGAGAGTCTTAGCTCTTTTCCTTTACTGGAAATGAACATTTGATTTCATTCCAAATAAAACATTGTAGACAACATCTTTGTCTAGTTATGCAAGTAAAGAGCAGATAATCTTCCCAGAATAGTTAGAAAGAAATCATTTATGGGGAAAAAAATTATTAAAATGTTAATGTAATTTTAAAAACAATGTATAGATCAAGACCATTCATTGTATTTCTAGGACTATAATCCCCACAGAAATGTTAGTGTGCAGTTCTTCACTGTAAGACCCCATCATCTCTGTGCTCTGCCCCCAAGTGTACAGAACATGATGTGAAAAAAAACTGGACACACATACACAAGACCTCTGCTCTTCATCAATAGCCACCATTGGTCCTCTCACCAGTACCCAAAATGAAATCTTTAAATCCTAGAGAACGCTTTAGGAAGGAAAGCGTCCCAGCTACTTCTGCTATAGCACACATGATATTTTGGTCTTCCAAAAATGGCTCTCAAACACTTCCGCAGCTTCATGAGAGAGCAACAAGAATGTTTGCATCTTGCCTGTAACAACACCCCTGACAGCGAGCAAATCAAAAATCTGCCCAAGTTTCCTAGGATTGCTCATGACAAATCCATATCATATCATAACCTATTTTGCTGGTACTGTCTACTGAAACTCAGGAAGTTCAGTATTTGTCTGTCTTAGAGGGAAAAGAGAAAGTAACCCAAAATGTTTTCAGGAGAATTTTGAATGTACACTGAATATTAGGATACCTCAGACCAGCTATGGGAATAAAAACTTCTGTAACACTGCAGTCTTCAATTTACCTTGAAATTAGCTGTCACTCTATCATTACCTCAGTTCCTCAAAAAGAGTTTTAATGCGGGGTCTAACCTATCTCCCATGGTAATCTACTGTCAATTTTGACTTCTCTAAAAAATAAAATTAGGAAAAAAGTCAGTACTTTGTCAGTACCACAACCATGCATTTCAAAGGAAGAATAAAAGAAAGTGACCTCAAAAGATGCAGAACAAATTTAAAATCAGAAATGAAATTATTATTTTCTTTTTCCTCCTTAGTCTACATGGCTCTAGAAGTACAGTGAACAGAAAATTAATTTCTGCTGAACGGAGGCTTTAGAAGGATCAGGACTTTCATATACTTACTTAAAAAAAATAAGTAAAGAATCGTTGCAAAAGAGGAACATTCCTATTCTTTCTCAAGAAATTAAGTTAAAACTTTAGCTTCAGGGTGAGTAACGTACAGCTGCTGACCTCTGTGTCTTTGTTATACAGAAATGTAACAATAACATTGTCAAACTCGAATAAAACCAGTAGCATGAAAGGTCTTCCAAGCATTATGAAAACATTCAGCTCTAATAAGATACAGTGCTGTGGTAATCTGTCAGCTGGGGGGAGGAAATATTCCCTGCCATACTAGCTTTTAAAACAGAAGGCAAGGTTTTCCACGTACTGCCTGGTTTAAATAATTCCTTTTGTTACACAAGTCTTTTGCTTTCTTCAACTTTTTATTTACAAGAAAGTGAGGAATTGGAAACCTTGAAATAAATGAAAATATATCAGCTTCTGTCTTTCTGTCACCACAGAAACAGAATAATAAAGGTTTTAGTCCTTACTCTATAAAAAGGTCCCTGTAAGATTGTCACCTTAAGCCCATAATCAATTTATGTTACAGTAAGAATATATGGTTTTGGTAAACTGAGGGTGTGATTTACAGGGTTAACAACATGATGCAATAAATATTGGCTGTACTGAAATAAAAAGTTTGGTTCTACCCACTTTACCAAGCAACACAGGTGACTCCAAAGAGCTGACCACTCCCTAGTCTTTAGTTTGAGTTCACAGATGATGACCACTTTGTTAATTTTTCCAAGCACTGGCAAAAGTATCAAAAGTATTTCAGAGTCAAGAAACTGTCCCTGTGGGACATCAAAAAAGCATGTCTGTACAGTGAATATTCACTCATTTAAGATATGAATGCTGAGATACCTGTAAAATTCTACAAGGCTTTGAGCTGGTATGTGATTTTAGTTTTCTTTTTTTCTTCATTTAGATGACCAAAAAAAGAAAATAGCTTAATATCAATATTATCCTTCTCCACCAAGCATATAAACTCATAAAAAAACCCCATATCTTTAGTTTAACAAGAATCTATTTTCCATAAGGTCAGTCAAGACTGATTTGATAAGATTTAATTTTTACCCATACCTTGTCCTTATTAAGAGTATTTTGCATTTGACAGTGACATTATCATCAAGACGCACTGGAAAATAACTGATGCATGCTGAACTTTTTAAATACTAATTGAACATCATCTTTTGGCCAGTTTTCAAAAAATACACCATTTGAAGACCTGGCAAGCAGTATTAATATTCCTGACATTGTTTTGCCCTGTTAAATCTAAGTTGTCAGGTTATGGTGATAAAAACATAGTGGAGCATTTAAAGAAAACAAAAAAACAAAACAAACAACAAAAAAAAACCCAACATGTATTAGCTTCATAAGACCACATACACTGAAAAAAAAAAATCTGACTGTTTGTATGTAATATTCCTTTGTTTATAAATATAAGAATAACTGCTAATATTTTAGCCAACAGCTCTGTATTTTCATTCAGAAACCAGCTTACCGTAGCAGGCATATACATGATTCCAGCAAAACAAGAGAATTAATTTATTTTCACTTTCCCACATTAAAATCAAATGCAGATCATTTCCACCCATTGACCATAAAATCCACATGTTATTAATCAGCTGCCCCTTTGCTAACGACCATTATACTTTGTTTCTGGGGGAAAAAGTGTACAACTGCAGTTCCTAATGCAAATTATGACAGCTATTCACCAAAATCAGCAAAGTTATCTGAATTTATATCAGTTACAGATTTTTCACATGGTATGGAGGGAGCATATTAGTGTACAACAATGACCAGTGCACGTAATAAGGATAAAGATTTAGGGATTGCTATAATTCTATTCCCTCCATTAAATATCCATCCTGTATCATAATGTGACCTATTTCAAAGATTTTTAAAGCATTTGAAATGCATAAAATTTAATTTCACTCTGTCAGGGAATTTTAATTCTTATTCTTATGAACGTGATTTCCAGTACAAGTAGGTATATCAGAATTCTCACCTTAAGTTAATTTTCCCCCTAAATCCAGTGCCAGAGGTTAACCATTGGAGTGCTGTTCACCTTTCTGCAGCACAATAATAAAATGCAACTTCAGGAATCTTACACAGAAACAATCTTTTAAAATAAAAAGATTTGTGAAAAACCCTGACATTGAGAATAAGGTGAAATATTGTCTACTTGTACGCATTTTTGTAACAAGACTTAGGACTCAAACAATTCTGATTTCAAATCAAGATAAAATCAAGACAAAGGTCGATGTGCGGCACAGTATCACATTTCTGACTGGCTCACACCAGATTCTTTGTGAAAAGGTGTAGTAACTGCACAGATATAGAGGGGTCTTTCCACTGATATATCCATCCCAGCACCCACCAATCTCTGCCTTAGGAATTTCTTGAGTCAAAGGCTGTATTCATCTTAAAAATGACAGTGACTTCTTTTTCAAATCAGTTCAGCAGTCACACCAGTCTAATACATGAAAAAATCTGATGTTATCTCACTCCCTCAGGCCTTACCTTTCGATCTCCCAACTTCTTACATGGAACTAACAGTACAACCACAACATAGCATTAGAAATGCAGGATAAAATGGCTCCCACAGCTCCACCCAACTTACAGAAGACTGATGAAGAAGAGATATCAGATCAGGCCAGCCAGATGGTACCTCTGATGAGGGAAAACACTCCACATGCAAGGTAGCAGCTGTCAGGGCAGATATGCCAGCCCGTAACTTGTCTGTAGCTACCCAGCATCTTGGATCCCATGCATGTGGGCCAAAAATAAATAAATGAAAAATCAGCAAATGAAAACCTTACTCATCCTCTTATATTCCCCTCTCTTTCCCTTTTTCTGTCTGTTTTTTCCACTGCAGGGAAAGTGAAGATCAGGGTTCAGACACACAAATGAATTGCCATAGCATAGCTCAACCACAGCAGCTGCATGTAATTCCTCCCCATTCCAAAGGTCAGGTGAAACACAGCTGCCTAATACTCTTCAGAGGGTGCTCCTAGGTAGCCACAGAGCATGGCCACCACCTGGCCCACCCCTGGAAACTTGCTCAGGTGCCTGTGCTCTTACCCTCAACTCGCAGCTGGACAGCAGAGCTACCCTTCACCCAACAGGAGCTGCTCAGCAGCCTGAGACACATTCAAAACAACCCATGTCTCTACTTGTGTAGACTCAAAGTCCATCAAGCCTTTCAGCCTCTCTCCAAAAGTGGCCAGCAGCAGGAGTCATGGGAAAAATACATGAAAAAGAAAAGTGCTACTTTGGGTGAAACTTTGTTTATATGCTCTCCAAGGCTTCACTGATTTACTCCTCAAGGACATTGCAAGCCAGAGGTGGTATCTTTATATCATCAATGTTTTTTCTTCCATAGTTTTAGCCAATGTAAATTACCACTGATCTAAAAATTCCGCTGTTATAGGAACACAGAAACAAGAGATTAAGTTTTTATTAGATTTATTCTGTACCATGCAATCCAAAATATTTGTGAGTAAAAATAATTAAAAATATTCTATTGCATTTCAGAATCTTATAAATCTCTTGTTTGGTACAGTAACCAAGCTCGGGAAGATTTCCACATTCAAAACACTGAACTAAGTGCAAAATTTTACTCCTTTTTTTAAAAGGACTTTGAGCTTTGGATCTTAACACAATGGTTTTAACATTTACTGGAAATGCTAGATAAAATGCAACTGTGACTAGAACTCCAGCCCTTTTCTCATTGATCTGATATCTCTTTACCTGAAGATAATTGGAAAATAGGAAAAGGCCACCTACCCCTTAGTTCTGCCTTTCTTGCTCCTTTTCCCCAAGTGTGTCAAATGGTTTCTTGGTTTTCTACTCTCACCTTAAGAACAGTTAGCATTTTCATAATTGAAGTAGAAAAAAGGTTTGGAGTCAAACATACAGGCATTTATTTCTTCAAGTTCAAGGTTCAGGAAACACCAATCTTTTAAATAACAGTATTTAAGAAAAAAAAAAAAAAAAGAAAAGAAAAAGAAAATCATTGCATTAAGATGATTAGATCACAATATACTGACTCATTTCAGCTTCAATTATATGATATTAACAGGCCACTAGAGACACCAGAGCTTTGATGTGAACCAGTCTTACCCCTTTCAAATCACTTAGTAACAGCACAAGAACAAATAGGGCCTCCCTTAACAAAGCAGTTTCTGGAGGCAGCATTTAAACACCAGTCATGTTATTTGAAACAATCCAAACTGGCCTGCAAGAAGTTGATGTAGTCCCTTTTTAACAAAGACAGATGAGCTTGAAAACTCATCTATCAAAATGGTTCGTGTTCAATGAAAAAAGGAAGAATCGCTATAAAAAATAACATCCCTTCAAAGAAAGCCAAAAGTCCGCCAGATTTTAAGTCATGCACAGTAATGTACTGCATCCAGATTTCCAAGGGCAATCACAACCCTATAATTACTCAGTAATCACAACTAGTTTTCCAGACAAAGCCTTGCCTACACAGAAATACCAATTATAATAATTGTGTATTGAGATTATTCTTCACTGTGTTTTCTAATGCTAAACCAAACAAAATTCAGAGAAATACTGAATGCCAAAAAGGATCAAAACATGAACAATTCAATCGTAGATCATGTCACACATGATCAACATTTCCTGTTTTCTAGCTCAGCTTCCACTGCAAGTCAATGATACATTTTAAATGATAAAAGAGACCCATTAAGTCTTATGTCTATTCTGTGACAACTTACTTTTTAAAGGGCAGAAATAACTCCACTGCAGCCATAAAATTCATGAGGGATTTTGCTGAAAAATTCTGCATCATGTCCTGTCTGGACTTAGCTGCTAAACAGTGTTTTCACAAAAGCAGTTAGTTGATACCAAACCATGGTAAAGATAAATTGATAATTTTTTATATCTTGCTTTATCTCAATGTACTGGCTTCTTGACACACACAGGGCAGCATTTACCCAAAGAGTAGAAAGCAGTTACAAATCATGCTAATATTATTTATATTATGGATTTTCTAGTAGTCCAAAAAATAAATGCTGTAGTGACACGTCTTCTTCATTTTATTTTGAACCATATAAAAAGTCCTCTTTTTTAACCTTGCTCAAATAACCTTTGGATTGCCTCTTCTGCTCTTTTCAATCCTTCCTAGCCCCAAGGAGATACTCCTGCCTATAGCTCTGTTCTGCTTGCGATTATGCCTTCCAGTAGCCAGCGATTCCCACAGGACACATTTCTGTAAGTGTGGTATTACCAGTCTGCATTCAGGCAGAACCAAGAGAAAGTCATTTAGGTCCAAGGACAGCACCAGATCTTTTCAATAAGAGCAGCGATACTAAAGCTGCATACAAAGTTTTAAGTATCACGATGGCCCTCTTGCTGTCCTGTGAAGAAGATGTTGTGTTTCAGATGAAACACACATCTGTTTAAAGGCCTTTGGAATTCTTCTGTAATAAACCCACCACTAAAAGAATATCAGTATCCTCATCCTAGCCTTAACTCTACATGTGTATAAGACATGCGCTGGAAAATTATAAAAGTTACTTTAAAATCTTAATTATTTATTTCACTGCCATTGACCTATTAAAATTTCAACTCTCCATTTGCCAGCAAATAAGTAAAAACCAAATACTTCTTCTATTTAATTCCAACAGTCTTTTCAGCTTAGGCAGTGCCAGATCCTTATATACAAGTTACAGAACTCCCAAAAAGCACTCATTTATTAAAAGAACTTAATTCCAGTATTTTGGTGTGATCCAAAAGCTAATTAGCTTAGACAGGTAGGCTGTTGGTAACAACTGTTGAGACTTAAAAAACAAGATACCAGACAACAAGTTCATCTGACAGCAGAAGACATAAAAGGTAATTGCTTCTTTTAACTTACTAACTAGTAGAAATACATCTGAAATATTTTTTCATGGGTAAAGTCCATTAATACAAACAACTGCATAACCAAATTCTGTTACAGGGTGTCTTTTATACCGCATGATATTTACACATGGGTGAACCTTAGCTCAACCTTTTTTGTGTTTTTCCCAATTATTCAGTCACAGAACCTCAAAGCACTGTACTCTTCGCTGGGTTAAAAACTGGCTGGATAGCTGAGCCCAGAAAGTGGTGGTGAATGGAGCTAAATCCAGTTGGCGGCCAGTCACAAGCGGTGTCCCCCAGGGCTCAGTGCTGGGGCCGGTCTTGTTTAATATCTTTATCAATGACCTGGACGAGGGGCTCAAGTGTGCCCTCAGTAAATTTGCAGGCGACACCAAACTGGGTGGGAGTGTTGATCTGCTCGAGGGGAGGAGGGCTCTGCAGAGGGACCTAGACAGGCTGGATCGATGGGCCGAGGCCAACTGTATGAGGTTCAACAAGGCCAAGTGCCGGGTCCTGCACTTTGGTCACAACAACCCCATGCAACGCTACAGGCTTGGGGAAGAGTGGCTGGAAAGCTCCATGGCAGAGAAAGACCTGGGGGTACTGGTTGACAGCCGGCTGAATATGAGCCAGCAGTGTGCCCAGGTGGCCAAGAAGGCCAATGGCATCCTGGCTTGTATCAGGAATAGTGTGGCCAGCAGGAGTAGGGAAGTGATTGTGCCCCTGTACTCGGCGCTGGTGAGGCCGCACCTCGAATACTGTGTTCAGTTTTGGGCCCCTCACTACAGGAAGGATGTTGCGCTGCTGGAACATGTCCAGAGGAGAGCAACAAAGCTGGTGAGGGGTCTGGAGCACAAGTCTTACGAGGAGCGTCTGAGGGAACTGGGGTTGTTTAGTCTGGAGAAGAGGAGGCTGAGGGGAGACCTTATCGCCCTCTACAACTACCTGAAAGGAGGTTGTAGTGAGGTGGGGGTCGGCCTCTTCTCCCTGGTAACAAGCGATAGGACCAGGGGGAATGGTCTAAAGTTGCGCCAGGGCAGGTTTAGGTTAGACATTAGGAAAAATTTCTTCACAGAAAGGGTTGTCAGGCACTGGAATGGGCTGCCCAGGGAGGTGGTTGAGTCCCCGTCCCTGGAGGTATTTAAAAGAAGGATAGATGAGGTACTTGAGGACATGGTTTAGTGGTGGGATGGCAAGGTTAGGTTAGTGGTTGGACTTGATGATCTTAAAGGTCTTTTCCAACCTAGATGATTCTATGATTCACTCAAAAAATGAAATGCATAAGAGTTAATTTGGGCAACGTTTCAACCTCAGAATGAAGCACTAAATGAGCACATTTTCTTCTGCTGCTTTTTCTTTCTCAAAAGAAGCTATCAATGCTAGCTTCCTTGGCAACAAGACACAAACACATAACATCACTGATTCAAACAACTAATCAAGGACAGATGTCTCAAGAGAGTATCAGAACAGCCTTCTGCATTTCCAAGTACATCTTACTTTTCTACAAATAAAAATATACCCATAACTAGGAAATCCAGTGGCATTCTGAAAGTAAAGTCGTAATTCATTTTCCAGTGCAACTTTCTATATTTTAATTACAGGTTCCCTCACATATTTGGGAGGAAAAAAAAAAAAAAAGAGCAGAAGTATTTGTCACAGCCACATGGAAGCATCAGAAAGCAAGAGTGTTTTCATGGGAGATACTTTTAAAAGTACTTTTCATCCTAACTTCCGAAGTACACTAGCACTTCTGTAATATGCCGAGTGCCTTAACTTACAAGAAACATGTCAATAATATTTTCAAAGTGATTTCAGAATGTGCTGGCATAAGATCTAGTTTCATGACAGTTATAAAGGTCTTCTCTTCGGAATTAAAAGTTCACAGGTTCACATATACTCTTCTGTATAACCCACACGTACAGAAGTCTTGTGTGATCTATAAGATTCCAGTTTCATTTTACCTAGAAAATGCATCCTACATCATTAAGGCTAAAGGTAAAAACCCCAAGCAATTTCACCTTTCTTTTGTATAACACCACATTCCAGTTACACATGTGAAACTGATTATTGAAAGTTTTTTATAGCATACAACTATAGTCTAAGATTAATCAGTAACACTATAACAATAGCAGTGCTAATTAATTCATGCTAACCTATAGCAAAACAGTACGAACAATGCTGCTAGTGTTAATTATTTCTCAGTGTACATCTCATGCTGAATATACTCACATTGTGCTAAATGTAATTCAGATATAATATCTCCCAGACCATAGAAAAGCTAAGGTAGATATGGGGGGATAGACTGACTTACCAAGACAGAATAACATGGGAGAGGAGGCAGGCAGCTTCTGACAACAAATCAGGGTTTGAAAAATTCCAGTTTAGTTCCCCATGTGTTCCTAAGCAGCGATGAGTACATTCAGATCTTGTCCCCTATCCCATGAAATCAATGATGGAACTCCTGATGACTGAATTTCAAGTTACTAGATTCTCAACACACAAGGTTCAGCATAACTCCACACGGTGGGAATAGAGACCCAAGTCAAACAGCACATACATGCCTGGGCACACAGTCCTGGGGCAGGCTCGTGCCTTGGCACATGGGACCACAGAGCAGGGCAAGGTCCCAGGAGCCCGGATGCAGCTGGAAGCTGTGCCTCCCACAGGACAACCCTCCAGCAGCACCTCCTCCAGGCCCCCATGCAGTAGGCATCAGTGAAATCCCTAACAGTATCTGTATCTAGCACAAGGGGTACGAGAAGATGAATATTCCACTGTAAATGCAGGAAATGAATGCACCTCAGTGGTGAAGCATGGAGCAGACAGCAGAACAGCATGTCCTGGCACATGAGACTTGAGGGTCTACCTCAGGGAGATCAGATTCTGAACCCTGTTTTGTGGGGTTTGGAGACCTTCTGAAGATGCACATAGTGCATTACCATTGGCAGCAGCCCCTGTTGCTTGCCTTTTGTCAAGAAAAGGCTATGCTCAAATCCTGAGGAGGAAAAAGCCTATATAGGTATAATCCAGTCTGCCAAGCCCAGTCTTCCTAGAGTAAAATTTTTGAATGCATAGGCAAAAGCGGAACTTGCAGAAATCACCCCTACCTCTCAAAATTCAGAGAAAGTCAGTCAACTGGAATTGCAAGCCAATCTGCAATCTTGGCCAGAATGGTAGATAAACATCAGTTTTTAAAATTATCTCTGAGCTTTAACAATCTTTCAGGCATTTTGGATATAAAAATATATTGGTTTTCTTTCCACTGAGACAGTTATAAAATCAGTGTTACTGGGAGAAGAGCAAAGTTGACTATTTAAACAAAGCTAGTTACAGTTTTTAAAAAGACCAAATGAACTTTGTGGGATCTCATAGTCAGATCTTTTACTGTCTCTGTTTCTAAGAACTCAGCTTTACTTGGAACAATAAATCAAAGCCATTGTGCCTCATTATTCTCAATTCCACTATTTATCATTACATGAATTTAATCAACGTCATTTGCTTGCATGAGCTAGAACAGCCACCTGCCCTCCCTCTTGAACGTCCTCCAAATGCTTTGTGCAATTTTGATTCTAACGAGTGGCAAGAGTATTCATATACTCAGGGCTTCTCATTTACTGAGTGATGAGTACTTTTGTCAGTAGCATTGTAATGACAGGTTAAGGTGGATGGACAAAGTTTTAGTGGTGTAAAAGAGTCTTTCCTTTTTCTGCACTAAAGAACCAAGGTAATTAACATCTCCCCACTGGAGTGGCGGGAGATGCTTGACAAATACCCAATGAAAAGATTAGACACCAGGAGAAAACTTGCCAAATTGCAGCTACACACCTTATTTCATATTACTACATGAAAATAAATCATTAAATGGCATCCAAGGAGATTCCTAATCACTAGCAGTACTAATTACAGAATTGTCATCGGACAATTGAGCATTCCCCACCTAATCCTAGGTGAACTAAAGAACAATTGCCACAGAAAGAGAGAATGTGACACTCTCCTACCTTTCCACTTTGGAAAGCTGACTGTGAGAGCTGTAGAGTTAAACAGTTCAGAGGAAGGCACTAAATAAATACAAATTACTGCTATTATACACTTGCTTGATCCAACAAGCTTGGTGCAACAAGCTTCATCTTATCTCTATCTATGCACCATCTCTCCCCTCCACCCCAATAATGCAAAAATGTAGCCCAAGGAAATCCTCCTCCGATTGCACACTGACAATAAAACTCCAGCCAAACGTGTATCAGCAGGACAGAGTGATTAAAAGCATATTGTGACATATATTCACAGCTTCCCACTTCCCCTTTTATATACAGATTAACACTAGTAAAATAACTAATACAAAATGTGATGAACTACACAAATGAGTAGGAAACCCACCAGCCCATTCTTCCCTCATCAGCTCCATTTCTCACAATCAGGCACATTCACTTAAGTTTCTACAAATATCTGTATTCGCATCCCAAACAATGGAGATGCTCTCACAGCAAACAATGGTGCTCAAATGTTGTCTCAAAGTTAACTGGAAAACCTCATGTTCTTCCCTAATAACTGGGCTTGTTTTTCTCTTTCTGTGCCTTTCTCACGAGACCACACATTTCCCTCATCCCTCTCATCTAGAAATGGAGTGACCAGAAAATTTAATCTGTAAATTTAATTTCTTGTGAATCTACAACATTTAAATAGTAGTAAAAAGAATTACTAGAAATCATACAACTGTGGACCTACTAAACTGGGTTATTTGGTTTGTTTTTATCATGGGCAGGTTTGCCAGCATAATTTACATTAATTTTGTTGTTTGCAGTGCAATTACTTGATTAGCAGATAAAGACTTTCACAGAAAAATACCTGGCAGCAACATGCTTGGAAAGCAGATGGGCATATGCTTACTCTTCTCCCAAACAGTAGGCTGCCTCATGGTCAAAAATCCCTGGCTGAAAACATACTGTTCACAGCTCTGGACACTCCCAACTCTTTTGATTCACTCTCCCAGCAGAGCTGTACCAGTGGATCCCAGCTTCTCCCAGAATATACAAGCTACCAGACACATCTCTATTCGGTTAGCAGAGTTTCTCTATATTTACACAATTTGTGTGGTTATGGAGATATGTTGTCTCTCTGATCTCATACCCCCATACAGCTTTGCTTCTGTCTTTCTGACACAAGAACATGCACAATGATTCATTATCTACTGATACCACCTGCAGCAGCAGAGGCCATTGTGTGACATCAGCAAATCTACCTAAATTCAGCTCCTTCCAAGAAGAGGCAGGTATTGCAAATAAGAACCCTGAAGTTGTCCAAGATCCTGCTGTTACAGAGTACTTTCTGTTTCCGGATTCTTATATTCTCTAATTTTGTGCTACAAGAATATCTTACAAGGACGGTTAAATAAATAAAAGATAGGAAGTATATCCATTAACATCTTCATTAAGTCAAGAAGCCTTTTAGAGAACTGTGTAAAGTTAGAGTTAACCAGGAAAAAAAGCTTTTCAAAAATCACAGTTAACACAATTACCTCAAATTGCATCTATTTTTTATACCTTGTGGTTCATGCATGCTGAAGATGATGGTACAAATCTTTCTGTAATTCTCAGCAGCCGTTGCTACTTCATCTGAAGTATAATCTTGCTATGGGAGATGGTTAAATACACGTATTCCTGTCTTAACTAACAGGTATAAGGATATTAAGAGAACAAGTTGAAGTCTTTTCTTTGTCATTCCTGCCATCAGCAAAGAGTTGCTCCCGTGGAGTCAGCCTAGTTACATCATCCAGGTAATGGTACAAATTTTGGTCCTGAGTATCATCGCTGACACAGTGACAGAATGAGGGTAAACAGGTGATGTGCTGCACACTAAGCTTTAGCACTGGAGCTTGTTTTCAGAATTGTGGCTTTTCAGTCAAATGAACTCGAACTTACATCAAACATTACTAGCTGATTGTCTGATATGTCTAAAAAGTTAGTTTAATGGAATAAAATGCTATGAAATGAGAAACATAATGATCTTGTATAACTAAGACAGCAAATGCTGTTGGACTTATATCTGTCATTGGTACAAATCTGCTACAAAAATTCTAACACTATCATTATATTCTCAAGACAAGCCGCTTCTTCAGCCAATATATAACTTTTTAATAAAACAATAGACATACTTCACTTTTAAAGACATAAGAAAATACAGTCAACACATGCAGCATTAATTACAAAATCTAGGGAAGTGAAATCTCTCATTTAGAGAGATACTCATTTCAGATTCATGCCATTTAAAATATCACTAGGACGATGGATATTGTCTCAAGTTAAAAGAGCCAAACATATAAAGACATAGAAAAGTTGGAAGTTTAAAAGCAAAATAGGTGATCCTATGCTGTTAGAGGAGTGTCTCACTATCAGTCAGTTTATGGAATTTTACCTCATACTCTGTAAAGTATAAAAGCAAACATGACTCTTCAAAAGATTAGACAGCACAAATGGACATAGTGCAAGCTGCTGTTTTAAATACAGATTTTTTTCATTTGAGTACAAGCTTATTCAGTAAGACTGAAATGACTACAGAATGAGAAACGTGTCAGCATTACTTAGTCTATATAATTTCTGCATAGCAGAGGAAATTGAGGTTACAGACAGCAAACAATTTGTGCACCTTCCTCCCTTCTTTACTATCTTCCCAGGCTAAAGGCCCAAATAGGTGAAGTATTTTTCACCCACAACACTGAATGAACGTCGACAAACCAGTGGGCTGACGCTTCACCATTTCTACCTATACTAGTAGCAACATATAACCACATCCTGTGTGTTTACATGATGAGCGTAGACAACTCTGACTTCAGTGATCTTGTGATCCATAGAAATATCCATCAATGAGTGGGTGTCCGATCCAGTTTCCTCTGAAAGGTGAGTGAAACTTTGGCCTTGATGGTAATGGAAGAAAAAAGATGAATTTTATACTTGTAAGTATAGGCAAAGCACAACGTTTATTGACAGATTGAAAAATGTTCTTGTGGAAGGGGAGATGGAAGGGAGTTTTAAGCCTGTAGTATTTCTATTTTAAACTAGAAAAATACCCCCAAATTTCCAAAAGCAATTATAAAAGCTTTAGTAACCCCCCCACAATTACTTTAAATTCAGAAGGTAGATATGTTCAAATCCATCACCTGCAGTATCTATGACATAAGGGACACATCTGAGCGCACACATTTAAAATTTCAAAAAGCTCACAACTGGCACAGGAAGTTTCAAAGGATCTGTAAGAAGAAATACAATTAATTGATGGTTATAGCTTTGAAAAATTTAGTCAATATTTACACAATCAAGAGGAAAGGGGTGGGTATAGAGGAAAAAAATTTAAATCACTAATTCAAATTAGATGAGCTCCTGAAGGAAATGTTCGTGACTCTGACTCTGCCAGTCAATCAACTTCTAACTACCTGAGGACAGCACGGGAACTTCCAGGGCAGGTGTGTAGGGAGATGCAAGCAAGAAAGCTATAACAAATCATCATGCCTGTCGATTGCAGAGTTCTTGCACCTTGCCCCCCCAGTACCTGCTGCCAGCTACTATTACAGAATAGCTATACCTACTGCCGTGCCAAGAAACTGTCTAAATTAGACTTTGTCAGCTTCACGTTGCTATGGTACAAGCTAAGCGATCTCAAGCCAGCTCACAGTGTATCAGCGCTACAACCACTTTGTGACTGCTGCTCACCCATACTAAAATACAGGATAGTGGATCAATTAGACTATGACCCTGACCCAGTATGACTATTTCTTTCACCATCTTATTTCCACAATAAACTTAGGAGGAGTTTTAATGAAACAGGACACACCAAAAAAATTTTAACGTTACAATTACGGTGTTAGTAAAACAAAAATACATATAATCATATACTGGGGAATATGGAGAGAACACACTTTTAAGGACTAAGTTTCATGTAGGTAGGTATCATTTAATTGACACCCACTGAAATTCCTACATGTGGCAGAAGTTGTCTCACCTTCTGTTGATACTTAGACTGTAACAGCTATTTAGCTCTATAGGATACCTTAGACAAAGTCACCCTCATTTTCAGAGGGGCTCTGAAGCAGCTGAGATAACAGCAAGTCAACAGTAACACCACAAATACATGGTTTCCCATCCTCTATTCAAAGAGCATGGTATTTTTCAACAGACTATCAATCTACTCCAACGCCATTCTGGAAGGAAAACAATTTTTAGCCTTTTCATCTATTAAACATGTTAAACAAGTCTCAGAGCTGATTAATAATCCTGCCACACAGAATTCTAGCTCTGCTCACAGCCAAAACAAACAAGCAAAAATGCTTTAAGCAACCCCACTGCAGGTCATCCTAAAGACAAGGATAGAACAGTTTGCTGCCAACAGCATTACAAGCAGTTATCAGGCTTATCCTCCCTAATTAGAGGCTTTTAAAATTGCCGATAGAGGATGTAAGTGTTTTTCATTTGTTACTCAGATCTTTACTAAACATCTCCATGACCTTGTTTCGTGCTGGGTTTTCCTAAACATAGAAGGTGCCTCACCCCATATATTTTTGTGCATGCACTCCAATTGCCACAACCACTAAAGCTTTTTATCATGATGTTTCCCGTTCACTTCCATCAGGGTGCCAGAAACGAGACTGATGTATATCACGTGTCAGACACCATTAGCTTTTTAAGCACTGTGTTTTGTGGATATGCTCTGAGCAACATTAGGCAAAGTAATGGTAATTAAGTCCCTGGCCACCTGGATCCTTTTCAGTCCTGCACAGTACTATCATAGCTCTAGACCCAAACCAGAGAGAGGGAAAAAATTTATTAAAAAAAAAAAGTGATAACTGCAAAATAGCATACACTACCCTGCCATTTTTTCCTCCAGACTATTTTCTGTTTTCTTATTACTTCCAACTTAGCATGAAAGAAGAAAAGTCAACTGAACAAGAAGTATACACACATTCCTCCCTCTCCTCCCTCCAAGAACAAAGCTTTCTTTCCTACCACACACAACTAAATTATTACAAATTCTACCCAACTATTCCTCATTTTAGAACTCTTCTACACCATTTTCTACACCTGGTGTTTGTTATACTGTAGGCAGTTTGTAAAACAGATTGTGCACACAGCAACTAAATGAGGGGACCTGAATCATACCATAAGCTTAGTTCAAAGTATTGTAGTGTTATGGTCTTACTTTCACTGCACCAAGCTTTTTAGCAAAAGCTTGTATTTTAAACATAACCACCTTGCTCTAATCTAAAATCAGATAGTATGGTTAAAGCCTTGTTTCATGCTCTAGTAAAATATGTTATTGGCTTGAAGGTAACTATTGTGACTAAAAATTAAGATAATTGCTATGGAAAATTATCTCCCCAAATTATAATTCAATGGGGAAATAGCAGGAAATAACTAAATCTGAAAAATCACATTAGACAAAAATCACTTCCTGTAAAGATACAACTTTCATTTGGTGAAGCAGAGAGAGAGGAGTCTTCTCAGACTGTTTATCACCCTCGTTCTAGAGTACTGCTGCAATATTTCTTCCCATTTTATTAAAGTTTTTACTGTTTAATTTCTATTTACACTATTGCTTCCAAAACTGATGCACAGCGTTTGCCACTTGCTGTGTGATCCTGACTTTAAGAACACCTAGTTAACCAAACATAGTGAGAAACTTAGCAGCAGTATAGAACTATTTCTACAAAATTAAAAAGATATAACCTAAGACTTTTATTCACAACTGTTCCTATTCCATTCGTCTTTACACCTACTCTTGGCTACATTGTAGAAGCCAGCAGCAGAGTGCGACTGCTACACTGTGCAGTAGGAGAGATGTGATTTAGTTCTGATTGCCATATAGACCTCTTATGAAGACAGCTATTGGATGGTTCTCTAATAGCCTTAATTTTCTTCCTTAGAAATAATATTAGTCTGCTACTCAAGAAAACTATAAAGAATCATTGCTAAATCTGCTTCAAATTCTTCTTAAGCCTTATAGGAAGCACTATGCAAGTGAAAAGCATTATTACCATTTAATAAACATGCTCAAATCATAGGCAGAGACAAATGAAAAACAAGAGGGCCAACTGCAGATTTTCTACTTACTCCTACTCTTTCAAGAGCAGCAGAATTGATGGGAGAACAAGGGATACCTCCTGACTTTTTTCCCCTTCTTTCCTCAAAAGGATAGACTTTAAAATGGCAATAGTCAGAGAAAAAGGTTCTGATACAGTTTGATGAGCAGGAACATACCCCTCCAACTCTAAAATAAAAATAAAAGAGTCAAGAAGATTGACATAAACACAATTTTGTGTTGAGCACCTAGGCTTAACCACTGTTGTTTCAGGTATAATGATTTCTGGAAATCACAAGACTTTGGAAATTATAAGAAAAAAGAATATCAAAATGAAAAGGTTTTTGTAAATTAGGTTCCTGGGCCATGACTAAAAATAAATCTGTCAGTACTTGCCTGGTCATCAATTTACCATAAACACGCAAGTTTGCAGGAGACAGGGTAGCAAGATACATTAGGTTTGAATTACACAAAGAGTACTGATGGATAAATGTGCACGTGCTTTTGTCATCTCCAGAAAAAACTTCATGGCCTCCTAATCATAGAGAAACTGAACAAGTGTATCCAGAGTTAATTAGACTAGCAAACATGCCATCAGAAAGCAATTTTCACCTGTATGCCTTTAGCAGCTCTTAACTTGATTATAACTTTACTCTTAACTTTATCCCAATACTTCTTTTCTTGATACAAATCATTTTCATTTCCCTGCTAACATGGATTACTACATTAACTAGTGAATCCTAAGTAAGAGTAACCTACTGAAAGCGCTGCTAAAGAATATCTTGACCAGGCAGATGTATCTTGTCTTCAAAGGTCTTCTCAGAAAATATATGCTACCTGATACCTAAGATCTGAGGGAGCAATGTGAAGATCAAATACACTCTTTCCAGTCATGTCATTAAGTGAGACAATTTCCTTCAACTTGCACTTAAAAAGATACTCAGATAGATGACCATAATTTAGTATTCAGACTCTACAAAGGCCAAGTGACACTGCTTAAATCCCAGTTCTCTTCTGCCTATGCAGATTCATATCAAAGCCCCTTTAACAAGGTTTTTTTAATTGGTACTAATACTCTTTATGTTGAAAAGAAACTCTTTCGAAGCATTGAGTGGAGTAAAAAGTAAGTACAGAAAAATTAGAAGAACAAGCACAATACATTTAAACTTTCATAGGAGGAACAAACAAAGGATTTAAAAGAGACCAGGGTACTTTGTCTCTTGAGGGATGTACCTCTGCACTTTACAATAGCCTCCTTACTTCTTAAGTTAAAAATAAAATCAATTATACCAACAGCCTAAACGCACAACCTGTCTTTTGGTTAAAGCTGTGAGTACACGGAGACTAGCATACAGCATCAAACTTGTATCTCCTTCAGTTTAATTTCAACTTCATAAACCTCACAAAAAAAAAAAAAAAAAGTAAAAAAATTAATCTTACATATAAAAGATGCACATATTTTTTCCAATGTATATGGATACTGACTTACTTTTTCACCTTATCCTAGATTTACAGCTCTGCGTTCACCTAGACCTGTTTTTACTCTATCATTGATTGGTGTCAATTCTAAACTGACCTGAAAAGGAAAGACAACACTGAGAAGAGGGTGGTGGGCAGCACACCACCTGCAGAAAGAGGCAGATTCAGCTCACACTTATACAGGTGTCCGACCTCTCCAGTGAACTGAACGAAAGCAGCACATCTACACACACACAGCACATCAAAGCAGAATCTGCTCATAAGAAAAGGTGGCAAGATTGTAACTGTAGGAAAGATTAAAACTTTCAGAAAGCTAAAAATTCTTTCTCTAATCCCTATCACCCCACAGTTGAGGGGGGTGCAGTTAAGATACTGTCCAGAAAGTGAAATTTCGCACAACAGAAAAATTAGGGAGATACTTTATTCCTGAAAAAGTAATAATCTCTGCTCTATGGGGTTCCCAAGACTCTTCAATCCAGCATCCTTTTCCCAAAAGTTCGTTATCAACTGTTTCATCAAAACATCCCTTAGAAACCCTTTCTTTTCCAACAAAATTCTGTTTTAAGATTACTAAACTGCTCTAGAAGTCTTCCATGTTACAGTTCATTAACTGTCACTGGATTTTACCTTACTGTTAATGACAGAAGTTGCATATATCTTACTATTTTAACGAACGTATCTGAAATTATATCTTTTAAATGGCTGCCATTTTATCTAACATCAGAATCTCTGATTTTTTGTATTAATTGCAAAAAAAGAAAGTTTTCAGACAACTTCAAAATGCTGAGAAAGTCAGTTCTGACACAGTATGAGTAGTTGCAGTTCTGTGCAAGACACCAAGTCTGTATTTGGTCTAAAAAAAAAAGAGTTGCCTCGTGCCTGATTCCAGTCAGCGGACTTACTCACAGTTTTATAGCCAACATAGCAGGTACGGATTTCATTCAATGTCTTAATTAGTGTATGTGATTCTGTCTGCTATTATGAAAAGAACTATAAGAACTACTATAAGAATTAAAAAAAAAAATTAATTCTTTATTCTGCATCCATTAAATGTCTCAAAATTCCAGGCCACCTCCTCACACATATAAGTAAAAGCTGAAGAACAAAAAGCAAGGACTGATTTTATCTCAAGGTTATGGAAACATCATTAAACCATAAAACCATGGTGTCAAAAATTTATCTTGACATTACAAAATGTCTCAGTGGAGTTAAAGCCTTATCACGTAATTAACTGCAGATAATTCTGTTTAATACTGAGGATCAGAATTTAAAAACAGTCACAACCTTGATAAATGGCATGTTAAATAAACTGGAGCTTCCAAACAGTGATCAGATAGCAAGAATGAAAAAATCCAACTACAGCTGAAAGGACAGTTGATACAAAAGCAAATTGTTTAGTGAGGACAGGTAACACTGTCAAAAAGGAAGGTACATTACCCTTCTGAAACACCTCCCCATCCAGTACAGCTGATATTTTCCACAGGTCTTATGCAAACTAAAAATACATTGAGGTGGGATTCTGTTCCCATAGAAAGAAACTTTCTTTGCTTTTCAATGGGAAGTTTCCACAAGTTTGCACTGAAGGGGACTCTCTGCCCATTGAGCGTCACAAGCAAGTGACTAAAACGATAATTAATTTTCACAAAGAGAAGAGCGGTGGCCAGCAGAGAAGGAGGTCTGTTTAAAAGAGCTTCTGAGAAGCTCTTTTGACCTAAATCAGGTTGGAGATTTTCCAAGAACTATCTGGAATTTAGTCATCTCACTACAGGACCATTTTTCTCTTTTGTCTGGCTGTCTGCTTATTTTCTTTCTTGAGGATCCAGCATCAAACAGCATAAAACACAACCTTTGACTGCATCTTTTTGTGGCATGCAATGAAAGAACTGATCCAAAAAAGTTCTATGTTAGAATAAGCACCTATTGAACTTGAAAGGAATGCTGGAAGAGATTGGGAAAACAAGATTACATCTTGAAGTCATGTATCTGTAATATTTCTTTATCCTATGACCACACAGAGAAGTCATCACAGCTGGTCTTTTTTAGAGTTACACTACAGAGAAAAGACCACATAAGTCTTTTATCAGACTTTACAGTTCCGAAGCCTTAAATTTTACCTGCTGTGAATAAGCACCCCTAATTCAGCTTAAGGACAAAGAAACCAAACAAATAAACAAACAAACAAAACCACCAACCCACAGTATTTTTTCCATTGACATTCAGCTTATCTTCCAAAAACATTCTATGGGAGTGGCAGAAAATGCATGCTGCTATCTCACTAGGGATGGGGGCATATTAAAATGATATTTTAATATAATGACATACTTTATAAGACACTCATCTGACAATCAAATTGGGAAGGCTATAAACTACCACATGGAAAACTGGAGAATGACAATAGAGCTTTCCAAAAAGCATTGTACTAGGCAGAACTCCGAATGAGATACTAATTTTACTCACATGTAAAGCATATGGGTATATTTAGTCAATGGCTCCTTTCTCCCAACCAGCTCACCTGTTCAGTCAAATTCTTCTGTCTCTTCTGTCAATTCTTTTTATCATTAGCGACACGAAGCATCTGTACCCAGGACAGGTCTATGTCATTTGCTCACCATTTTCCTAGGCCAGACTATCACACAGACTCAATAACATGAGCAAAAGAAGGAAATGAGACCTACTTTGCTAGTCTGAGAGCCTCTGAATTTCCAGAAGAAGGGGGGAAAAAAAAAAAAGCAAAACAACAACGGAAAAATGCAGTACTTTGCAGTACATTGAATAGGGTAGGGAAAAGTTCACAGTCAACATAAGGAATACGTTGAGTTAAAAATATCTTTGTGACAGTAAAGCTATAGCGAGACAAATGTTGTCATTAACAGGAGCATTCCCAGTTCTCCAGTTAACAGGATGTGGAGCTGGGAAGTCTTGACTTTCACTCTGCCCTTGATGCCCACTTGCGTCTCCTTAGTAAAAAACATGGGAGGGAAGAAGAGCTGCACATATGTGCAGATGCTCGTGCATGTGTATGCATAAAAAAAAACATAAAAGCCGCCTTATTTTCTTCACCAGTGCTCTAGTATATTGGGCAATCATCACACTGGTCCTGTAAAGCCACCACGGCCAGCCTCCATCTTAAGTTTATTATTACACAGAAGGCAACAACATTTGTAAAGAATTTCTTACAAGCTGCAACTCAGTTCAAACTGGTTAGGCAGTGATCATCTTCTGATGCTCAGCTTTACCTTCAGCTGGACAAATTCTCTAAACGTGTATTTCATTTAAAATGTATCTGACAAAGTTCAGGCCAAACCAGCATGCCAACACAAGTCAGTAAAATAGTCTGAGGGGAGACTAGGTAGTGCATAAGGCTTTTATCTATGAGTCTCCTTAACAGGGTGTATTTCAGCCTGCATGCTTTTTCAGGGAAAATTACAACTTTACATCACAGCAGTCTAATCGCCAATAAAAAAATCCAGAAAAACCACACAGTTGATTATATTACTCCTACTCCTGTCTATTGCAAAAGAGATTCCACAATTGTGCAAACAGATTAAAAAAAAAATGTATAAAATCATATATTGCATTTTTATTTTATTTAAGAGGTTCTTCCTTTTATTTATATCAGAAGAAAAACATGTAAGGTAAGAGTTTGACTTCATAAGAAAACATTCATAAAAACAACTAAAACATGCATGACTTAAGATAAACCTTATGGTAGAATTTATCAATCAATTAGAAATCAAAAAATTAAATCAAGTTAAAACTATGAGTGTTCTCCATACGAAGTACATCTGCTAGCATTGTTCAAATGAAGCTTTCTGAATTGAAAACAATAAAATATGTACAGCAAAAGCCAACAATATTTAGTTAGCAATATAACAAACATTTTACATATTGTGGAAATTATAATTTCAAGTAGCCTTTTAGAATAGATGATCCACATGGCCCCTGAGAAAGCAGTTTGTAGGATACAGTACTGTCAGGAACATCCATTAGCACATACTACTAAAATGACAAAACAGGATGGGAGTATATCTGCAAATATAAAATAGTGCACTTTGTAGAAAAATTCTAGGCTGAAGAATGATGCTATATGCTCTTTATCACTGTGGAAAAATTACTTAGGTTGAATGACTCAATTCTTTTTGAACTTGTTTGGGTTTTAACACAACATTTTTTTCCCCAAGAGCTTTAACATGACAATTTAAAAAGGGAAAAGAAAAAATATCCTCTGGCTGCTGCTTTAATTTTGAAGTGTTACAATTATATACAAGCTATACTTCTGCTTAAAACCTGACTGAATAGAAAAAATAAATAGTTTGCTTTCACTTTGTCATATATCACATTCTGGATGTATCTACTGAACTCCCACTCAAAAATAAATCAGGAACACAAGGAAAGGATAATTTATGAGTTGTCAAGCAATCACATTTTAACACTTACTTTTGCGAAGATCTGAAAAAAGTCAATTGCAGGTGGCAAGCGAGATGCATCCTGGATCTCCGTTTTCAAATACAGTTGCAACGCCTGTGCAAGGTGCCTGAGGCCATCTTTCATTTCTTCACTTAACTGTTCACTATCTTAAGGGGAAAGGAAAAAAATACACCATGTCTTAAACAAAACCTTTTGCCAACATTTGGAAAATGTCCAATGGCAGCCATACAGTCAAGACATTTCCAGTCCCAGAATTAATCTTAACAGAGGGCAATTTTGACAGAGGGCAGATGTGTCATTTTTTGTGACAGCTACCTATCAACAGACAGAAGAGGTTATCAGGTTGCTACTGCCAAATGATGTGAATACAATGGTGAGTCAAAGATCAAAAGCCAATAGATAAAGCAGATGTGTAAGCAGATGTAAGACATTATATACAAAAATTAGGCATCTGGGTTTGTAATATTATAAGTGTGCTTGAAAGTTTATGCAGCAGTACCTTCCTCCTTGCAGCAGTGCATATTTTTATACTGTATTCTGCACAGATGTGTCAGAAACACTTTATGCTGGCAGATCAAAATGGGAAGTATTTTAGAGACAAAGGTAGTTTTGTGCACACCAGCTGGTAAACGGAATGGATATGGAAGAATATTAAGCAAATATCGCTTTATTAAATACTAAAGAACCACTATTCATGCTTTATGGATAGGAACCCTGAAGCAGAAAGAAATCTAATGCCTTATTTACTAATGAAATGATCATACATGCGTCAGGTCACTGATAACATGGAAAGTGAAAGTCAGCTGTCCTACTAAGTTCAGTGCCTGATTACCTGCTTCACTTTTTTTTTTCCTGCCAGTTAGCACAAAATGAATAGAGCCTAAATGGAGAATGTGAAGGTGAACAGATTCAAGCATCAGTCTGTGACAAAAGGCAAATAGGATTGTTATGCACTATGAATCAATTTCATCTCTGCGTAATGGTGAATTGTTATTTTATTTTAAACATCTATCCTTAACAGGAATGGAAATGCCTTTTGCCAAGAAAGGTTCTTCCCCATACTTTAGATCCAAGTTTGTTTGCTTCCTGGAAGGACAATTCAAGATCTGTGATTCTCTTTAAAGCTAACTCCTAGTCATTCACTCAAAAAGAGGATGCAATTAAAGGAGATGTCGCTGAGTTTGGCTAAACAGCTGTCTAGTGTGTATGATGCTTGGGCTTCTGTGCTCTATCCCACCCGCCATCCCTCTGCTTGAATGTACTGGCTATTTCGTAGGTTGGAAATTTCACAATAGCAAATTTCCATTTCACACACACCACACACGTGAGGTGTTTTAATAATCTCCTATGAACTACTTCTGGCAGAGCTCTAAATGCTGGCTAACTAAAATGGCCAGTACCCATGGTTAGCTACTAGCCAGGAGTCTTCCAGTGGAACCAGCTACAATTTGCTTCCAGTCGCATATGGGTTTCCTTATTTGCAAACTTTTTGGTTCTGTTTAGACTTTCTCTGGAGCCACTGAGAGCCACCCTGCTTAGCTGAATGATGCAATCCTACCAGTACACTGTATTCTGGCAAATGTACCCCTCTTCACGCTACATACAGAGTTCAAGAAGCATCTACATTATCTATTGTATATTGTTTCCATTTCAGCGTGAAGTAACACTTTCCAAGATCAGCTCCCATTCCAATGGTCAGTCATTGCTGCTGAAATGCCATCTACAAGCCATGCCTGGGGTGACTCTGCAACGTTCTGAGCAAGCAATGACTCCAGAGGAATCTTAAGAGTGGTCCGTCCCTACTATGGTTAGGGAAGGAGACACATGCTCTCCTAGAGCAACCAGTTTCAGCTCCTCACAAAGTTCAAACCAGTTTGTTCTAAGAATACTGAGATATGCCCCTCCATACCCAGCACAAAGCTTATTTAACCAAAGGATTTGCCTTTTTATAGCTACCTATAGTGCTATCCATGTGCATCTTAACAGTGTGGATATTTGAGGGTGATCTTGCAAGCCTGAATGAATGTACGTGTTAGAAATCCAGACGTGTGCTCTTCACAATGTATGGAAATCTCCGGTATAGAAACGTATCATATCTATGAAGACTGTGTCTTCCAGAAAAGCAGCACACTTTTACATGACTGGGAAACTCCAGTTTAAAAAAAACTTTAAAAAAATCATAAACATACCATTGCATTTCTTATATAATATTCTTTTGAAACTAAAGATGCTTTTTCCTTCAAATGTAATTTTTCAAGACATTGTATCATTCATCTTAATCTATCTGATGCACATTGCGAAAGGTATTATGAAAAGACAGAAAGGCATGATTTGCTTCACTATTAGCAAATATAACACCTCTAGAATAGAGAAGAGGAATTGTGTAAGCAGCATGGTATAAACAGACACAGCAGCTTAGGACAGATGTGAACAAGAAAACCAAATCCAACTGGAAATTCAGGCAGAATTGACAGAGACAGGAGCAGAATGCAATTACCCATGCTGGAATCTGTCCAGGACATCAGAGCTAATGATCCCAGAAAAAAGTCCCATGGGATCTTTAATGGCAAATGATCAAGACCTATTTTTCACAGCACATCAAGAAGCCAAGGCCAAAAGCAAAGTGAAACAAAACTTGTGAATGTTTTCATTTTGTGTTTTCAAGAAACATTTTTCAATTGTGTAAGAACCCTGGTGTGGGAGAGAAAAATGCTATAAAAAGCCTGTGGAAATTTTTCTAAATAACTCATGGGGATTTAATTACGCAGCTCTGATACTGATTCAAGTAAAGTAGCAAAAAGTCTGCCCATAGTACAGTACACAAACCTACTGAATCTTGGTAAGTGAAAACAAAGTTGATTTCTGAATGATCGTAACAGAGAGTGAGCCTGTAGAACTACCTAAGTAAGGAATTGTCTTACATTAAAAGAGAACTAGCAAAAGTAACAATGCACACAGACACCCCTCCAACTTAATCTGAGTTTCAGAGCATATCATGAATTTGAAGGAACTGTGGATCTGGGAATAGAACTTTATAAAGAGCTAGATGCCTCCACATGTTTTTTGTGGTTCTTTTTTTAATATAAGTTAAAAAAAAGAAAAGAGGAATATCAATTAGAATTTTATCTGTCATATTTCTGATTAGTGTTGAAACACTATCTTCTACTATACAGATGCTTCCTGAGAAGCTTTTTGCTTCAGAAGATCGTAGTCTGTATTTCTAGTTCATGCAATTCCCTTCAACGAAATTTTTTCCCCTAAATATTTAGGCCTATAAATGAAAATACTTTTCTGACTTTCCTATGGATTCTACCAAGTACTGAAGGAAAATAACTCTACCAATTCCATCTGTAAATTGTGCAGTAAATAGGAAAAATGTTATAACAGTAGCTTTTTAAGGATATAGAGGCAGCAAAAAGCATCACAGCTACCACAAGTTGTCACACCATCCTATAACACTGTTTTGGCCTATTCTAACTGCAAAACCATAGAGACCATCTATTCACGCTAGCAAGGAAGCTGTGAAAACAGCAAAAGGAAAGAGTTAGTCAAAACCTTTACATAAGATTATGCAAGTGTCATAGGCCATTTGTACTGTATTCTGTAAAGTATCAACTTTGGTTTATGTCTAGGAATCCTGAACACCTTGCACTTTGGAGTTAAGAAGATTACACAGGAATTGTTATTAAAGTGCTTAGAGTAAATACAGATAAAACATTAGATGTGGATGTCTCATTTGCCTCCTCCTAAACTAACTTGCTGTGAACGAGGTGGTTCTGTATCAGTGAGAGGACAGTCATCCCACCTGTGTCACAGGCTGTATCAGCATTTCCTTCAGAATGAGAATTTTAGTAGGAGCTTCCAGCTGTTTTACAGATTTTTGGACTGTTTATCCATTGCAGCTCAGGTTTGTTCCATACCAAGCTTCTCGCCAGACAAGTTATCACACTATTCCCCTTGTCTCCAGTCAAGTCAAAGGAAGCTAAAATCATCTCCTGAGGGGTACTGAGAACCCTCAGTTTGTATGGAATTATCCGTTACAGAAAAACCTTTGCCTACACTAGTGACAACTGCTGTACAAGCAATCAGTATTTAATTTTTAAAGGGAAACTCTTCCTTTCCCTCTAGTTCCTCCTGTGCAATCAGCCATTGGTACAATAGAGCACCATAAAGAATTTTTTTTGTCCCTGGATCCCAGCAGTGCCATGAAGCATAGAAGTCCGTAGACTTCACCATCTTAACTTCATTTGAAGCATCTGGAAATGCTGCTCTTAATTCAGATACTCATCTAATTCCCCATAAACTTATGTTACACGATTTGAGAATATCCGTAGCAGAAAATCCTGATGTTTTAAAATTACTGAAATGCATTCTCTCTATCCCTTTTAATCTGTTGCCTTAAGGTCTTTTGCCCTTGCAGTTTGGGAGAAGGTGGCAGAATATCAGGATGTACAGAAGTAAAACATAATACTAGCTATTGCAGTTTTCATGTTTATGTGGTTTTTATTTCTACCTAACTCTATGAATAGACTAAGCTAGTTTATAGCCAAAGCTCTGAATAACACTAAAAAATGTTGAGGTAATCAAAATATTCACATTACTCTTTAGAAAATCCCTTTAAGCAAGATGCAAGAATGAACTAAGGATGTATTTCTTCCCTTATAAGCCTTTAAACTTTAATCTACCACAAAATCTGGAAAAAATGTTTTATATTTCTACATTAGCTCTGCCGAGAGATTATAATGAGCATCCTTTCCTACTGAAGCAGTAGAAGTTTGTGAAACCACAAAAATAATATTGGCACAATTTTATCTTTTTCTCCTCCATTGAAAAGTTATGTAGGAGACAGACTTACATATATTCCTTGTAAAATTTAGATTTCGTTCCTTTATCTGGAAGTTATTTTGAAGCTTTATGCTATAGCATAAATATTAAAAAAGTCAATGTAAAAAAATTATGTATTTTTTTATATATGTAAAAATATTGGCATTGTATGTAATAAGGCAGACATCAGGTAAGTTAAAACCTGAACAGGTAAGATGTACACTGTAAAATGAGAAAAAACATTAGAGCAAAAAAAATCACGTGGAAGTTTTCCTTGAACAAAACGCACATTTTTTTCCTGTTCTTCCCTATAGAGGTTTTAGCAGGTTTTATCTTTGATTTTTTTTTTTTCTACAGAGCAGACCTTCAGAAGGCAAGTTGCAAGAAAATCAGATGGCCATTCTATAAAGTAGAACTTGGAAGCATTTTCTGCAATATTGTTGGCAATTACTTACTCGACTGAAGATCGGAAAAAGAGTAGAGTCTCTCAGAAAGCCATACTGATTGTCTAAGCTGTAAAGAAAAACAGATAATTAACACATACATAGCACGCTTTATCTTGAAAACACTCTACAAGATTGATTATTCAATGCGATATGCCTGTAAGATAATTAGGCAAGGCTAACAGCATCAACATAAATCTGGTCATTCCATATTTCCGTAAACTATAACACCAAGAAAAATATAGTATTTTTATAACAATTTCTACCTTTTTTTTTCTTTTTTATTTCAGAAGCTTACGCTTAGTAATTTACTTTGCCCCTTCACACTATAATTGAAAGCAATTTATGAGGTTAGCAGTCTCAGATTTCATGTGAGTATAATTAATGCACAGTACAGCTAGGTACATATTTGCCCTTTAAAAACAATCATGCACAGACTCTTCCCAACAATGTGTAAATTAAGATATTAAATCATATTTTATCACCTCAGACCACAACAAATGCACATGTTTTTATTCAAGACAGACAGCATTATGGCAGGGTCAGCAAAAAAATGGGCAAATTCTTTTTGATTTACAATCCCACACAGTTATAAGCTGCTTAAGCTAACAGAAAATTTAGTCCACATAAATTAATCAAACCATGGGAATGTCAAACACCTAGGACTTCCAAGAGAGTTGAGGAAAAAAGGAAGAAAAAAAAAAAAAACCAAACATAATTGAGATTAAGAGAACCCAACATTGAAAGCATGGCATTGTGCCCTCTAAAGGAAGGGTTGGCTAACAGTTTCCTTACCACTCAACTAAACAAGGCTGAATGAGGTTCCCAGTGAAGTTAATGGAAAAGCACCAATAACATCAGTAGTGTCAAAGAAAAAAATAGTGTCCCTCTGTGTTTTCCTTATAGGCAGAAATAAGTTAATAAGTTTAGAATTCTGCCACATAGTCATAGAAAGACAAAGTCGATAAACAGGTCCCTTGAGCTTAATTATGTCCATTTTAGTATCTCTTGATCCTTTCAGCATTTCTGCACATTAATCAGTAATCTTGTAATGCAATATGCAGTCCAATTTTGTTCAGCAATCCCAGTCACTTCAGCTTTCTAGCTCTTAATTACATTAAAAATGTAGAGTGAAAAAGTATTTATCTGAATCTGCTACACTGAATAAATCTAAAAGAAAGTCACTTACTAGTTTAAAAACAATTCTACCAGCAAGTCTGACAGAGTCTGGAGGAAAATTAGGCTTGACGCTCTTAAGGCACCTGCATTCCTGCTTGTGGTCCAGCCAAGCTTCTTTCTGTTAGGATTTTTTAAAAAGGAAGAGAAAGAAAAAAACTGCATGTTATTTTACATAATATATACCTCATTTTTAATATATATATACATATGTTTTTATATATATATATATATATATATATATATATGCACACAAACAAACATGCTCAGCCTGACCATGGGCTGGACTGGGGGATCCAGAACCACAGCAGCATGGCAGCCATTGAGCCAGTCTGGGAGGAACAGCTGCAGAGCTGAAAGTCGGCTCCAAAGCACCAGGACAGGGACCTTCCTTGGGTACTGCTGTCCGCTGACTCTGGCAGCCGCCAACACTGGCAAACTTGGATGCTGACTGCTAAAGAAACAGGAGCACACACACTTTACCAGCATAGTCTAAGTCTGCAGCTATAACATGAGTGTGGTGGAAAGGGACAGGCTGGGTTATCCACTCAGACCAACCCCCTCAAACCATTCCCTCCTCTAACGTAATTAATTGTGTAAGTGATACTTTGGACACTGGAGCTAAAGCAGTGTAGGTTCAGGATAAGGTGAGGGGAAGCTGCTATATATTGAAATATGTCCTTTTTTTAATTCTTCTTTGCCTCCTCCAAATTACTGTGGAAGAGCAACAAGAATGAGTCTTCAGCTAAAGAAATGTGTTGGAAGAGACAGTCAATTTCTGACCACCTTTTCTTTGCCTTCTGCCTTTACAAGCTGAAAATTCTGTTTATAATTTACAAAAACTCCAAGCCCATTTCATTAACCTAGTACATATTGCCACATCTTATTTATATATTCACAGTATTTGTTTGAAGGCACCCAGCTGTTTCAAACAGGGTACAACAAAAAATTGCTACAATGACAAGAACTCAGAATAACCAAGGGCTTCTGAAGGTGACATCTTCTCATAGATATGCAGTAAGAAAAAAAAAAAAATTCAGAAAACAGCTTCTGTTAGGAAACTGCCACACAGAACATGATAAAATGTCTAATACAAAGAAATTACATGTTCAGCAAAAAAAAAAAAAAAAAAAATAAAAAAAAAGGAAGAAAGAGGGAATGGCAGTGCTATGTGCAAGTACACATCACACCTGTGGACGCTGACACACTAGTTACAAAGATTACAAAGATTACACAATTTTTTCTTAAACTGCATTTAAGTGGGAGAATTGTTTCAGGTAACTAGGTTTCAGCACCAATAGCATTTATTCTATTTCACTCAGGTTTCCCCCCCCACACCCCTTTGGCTTACACATAATAAATAAATTGGACTTTTTCTTTCTTTCAGATACATGAGAGATTTGTGATTTAATTTCCTTTACCCATAACTCTACAAGGGGAAAAAATGACACCAAGGCAGCATTAATCCAAATACAGTTAGTGTCACATGCTGTCTGACAAATAAAAGTTAAGTATCTAGTGCTGAATAGCATTATTCTTGTCTAGAAGAAACAAGGTCATGCTTGTAAATGTCTAGACATCATTCTGTGTAATACAATTATATTGGCATTTTTATCCCACTTAAACTAAAATTGTTCTTTGGAGTAAGCCTTTATCTGTCAAATTTTTTCCTTGCATAAAAGTTGCACAGAATTTTAAACATGCTAGAGGTGACATCAAAATGATTAATAGCTTACCCAACCAATAAAGCCCTAATGAGATGAAATACACAGTACCACATAGCACCATCATATGCCACGTCTCTTTGAGGTGCGTTCCCACGAGAAGAACAGTTCAAACACACACCTTCTGCAAAACAGCACTTTGGCCAAAACTGATGCCAAAAAGGAATTAGTCTGACTCCTCTGCAGAAGGAGCACTGGCAAGGGGACTGCCATTCGCTTCCTCCCAACTGGCCAGGGAGAGAGGGGAAGGCTCCAAATGCATTAAGTACAATGAAATTCAACAATATTTCTTCTCCCTACCAGTACAACAAGGATACCAACCACAGAACACAGTACGAAACCATGAAGATTTGTGACCCTGGAGAGACCTACTTTTAAAGTTGGTCTCTAACAATTCTTATTGGTGGGCTTATATTAGTCCCACAGAGAACCGTGGGAGGTTTTCTTAACTCTGCGTATCCTGGCTTTCAGTCAGGGTTTTTATATCCCATGTCCAGCATGGGTATAAATACTACAGTGCAGAGGTACAGCCATAGGGTATGACCCTTCTCCCTTCCTGCCGGGGAAGTTCTTACCAGTTTTGCAACAGATTTTTTTCCCCTGCTAGAAATTAAAACTATCAAAAGGAGGCAGAGAAAGACAAATAAATAGCGCAGGGCAGTGCCCAGCACTCTCTCCTCCTCCGGGCTTCACTACACTTAGTAACACAGAAGGAATAACCCCTCCTTTGTCTCCTCCCAAATCATTGTCTCTCATTCAAGCTCAATGTATCCCAAGTGAAATTCCTCAGGCTTTACCCAAGTGAAAAGGGGTGAGAACCCACATGGCTTAGGAGATAGTGCAGCATGTACATAGCTGCTTACTGGTGGCAGGCTGAGAGTCTGCTCTCCCAAACCGGCACCTACAAGCACAAATGGATCACTGGGTTTCACTGGACAACCCAGGCCCAGGATCACCTCCTGCTGGCTCAGGGCACGAGCAAAGACTCTTCGTACCTGCCTGCAAGGTCTTGCATATTTTTAGCTGAGCTGTTTTGCCAAAGTGCATCCATTCTCACACAGACATATGCTATCCCTGTCTCCCAAAGGTCCCTAACCCTATGAAAGATCCTAAACCAATGTTTAGGAAATGAATGTTGCCCTTGTCTCCTATGCAGAATCCAAAAAATGAATGCTTCCTGCAGATTGATGTGCTAATGAAAAGCAGTTAAAGACTAGAGCTCATTTAAAAAAAAAAAAAAAAAAA
>VXBL01003762.1:137320-155309 GCA_013400195.1 Aramus guarauna | reverse complement strand
ATTGGAAGGTTTTGCTTTGTTAAAAATACCTAATTTGCAGTTTCCAAAGGATCATTCAAATTTTTATTTTTTATTTTTTTTAATTAAGCCATTTCAATAATGTTTGATAATGACACATTCTGAATTCTGCCTGACTCTTCTATTTGCCAGGGATTATCATCTATATCACTGGTCCCCAATCTATGGAATGAACCAAATTAATAAATATTGACAGGGAGAACATAACAGTGATTACGAGGAGCAGTAGACATGGTAACTATGTTTGGAGGCACACGCAGCCAACACAACGCTGCTTGAGGGCAGCTCCAGGAAATTAGGCATCAACAAATGGGAAAGGTGCTACAACAGAGAAGTGTCAAGGAGGGGCAAAAGTCAATGAGGTCCAACTGAAAAAAATTATGCTTAAAAGCAAAAGATCTACATATACTTGATCACAAAATCAGAATTCAGTTGAAGAAAGTCAGCCCAAAGGTCCTCTTGTGATAACTTCCAGTCCCACATTTCTAATATATTTTGAAGTAAATTAAAGTGTTAAAAGTGAAAGCAAAGTGCTTCACATGGCCTAAAAAAAAAAAAAGGAAATCTTGAAACTCAGCACAACTTACTTGAAATTTTCAATATTGACATTATGGAGACTTCTACAAACTGGAAATTTTTATTCCCGTATAGTTTTGTTCAGGACTCCTGGCTCCACCCACATATCTCCTTAAGGGATAACAATTTTCACAGTACATTCCAAAAAGGGAAACATCTTTCAAAAGACAATTTCTTCTCCTCTATAGATTAGCCCAAAGACAGTTTTTCTTAACCATCTAACATTTTAAAAATCAAATTAAGATTTTTCAAGATAGTTGCAGCTTTAAAAACAGTTCATTTTGGTACATCCTAACATAGAAATCACCTGCTGCATTTACTTCAAAGTTTCCTTTGCAAGGTCCACCTTTATCCTAAACCTAGTTCAGCTACTCAGATTAATCTCTTTTTTTTTTTTAGTCAGATTTTTACATTAATTCTGATTTCATTTCTGCATTTACCAGAAAACTCCAGAAATTTGACAGCTCTTAAGACTCAGCTAAGTGTTTTGAGTTGTAGGATTCATTTAACACACGTGCAAAAATGATCAAACCATTGTGCAGCTAAGTGTAAATTGTAAATCCAACCGCACAATTTGCATTTCAAAGCTATCTGTATTTATAAAACTAAAATAGTCCTGTTCTGCCAATATTCACTTTTTAAATGTGCAAACTGCAAAGTCATTCAATACCCTGCTGTTTATTTTGTTCAGCAATTAGTTCAATTAGAAGTGCACATATTAATGAATTGCACTAAAGTTACAGAGGCTAAGTAGAGAGCAAAGCCTTTGGCTTGGCCAAGGAGAGCTTTGCTAACATCTGCTCTAAAACCAGGGCTGCACAGTAGTTTAGCTAGCTTAACAAAAGAAATATGAATTAGAGGACAGTCCTCAAAAGCAAACAGATCTTGTTGGTCTGTTTCTCTGGATCATCTGTCCTGAGTCATCAATCCCAATAAATTCACTGTTTTGACTAGAAAGCAACATTTTTTCTCAGTTAGTCTCAATTGCTACCTATATATCTCACAGGATATTATATAATATTAATTCAATATTAATTTATTGATACTAACAGTTCAAGATATTATGTAACAGTAAACACCCAGCATTTTAAGTGCAGATTACTTTTAACAGCAGTAGCCTTTCTCACTGAAACTGATACCTACAACTGCGGATGGCTTCAACCGCATGAACCCTAGAGCTGGAAGCACAAAGCAAAGATACCCAAGATGGCTTCAGGCTATGCAGTGTGAATCCTTGAAGCACGTTCACATAGTTGGTTTCGCCAAGGAGGAAGCCTCATTTCTGACCTGCATTGCTACTACACCTAAGCTGGAACAGGGTATTGCATCACACCTTGCAGATTTGCCAGTACAGTCTCATTTCACATTAGAGACTTGACGACAGAACCTTTACCAATGAGTCTCCTGGCAGACATTTGTTTTAAACTTACCTTGCAAATACTCTGGTCTTTTATATTCTTCACAGTCATACTTTCCCTATGATCTCCCACAATAAATCTACCTGTGGCATTTTATTGATGCTACAGTAAGCACCTAATGTACATTGCACAGGTTTGCCATACAATGAATCAAAATGATACATCTTCTTCCTTTCCCCCTCCGTATGTTTTAATCCCAAAAAGGAGGGAGTTCCAGCAGGTTGAGAACACTGCAGATTATACTATGGTGAATTGCTTATAGAAGCACATGATTGAATATCAAAGACTTAACTTTAAAAGATAAATTCATATACATTTAATAGAGTATCATTGTGACCATTAGTTGGTTTTCGTTGTTCTCTGTTTAGAAAAACAAACAGAAATCACAACACAAAGCTAAGAGGAATAATTTTAAAAACTGAAATATATACTTTGCCATGCTAAAAATTACTCTTGATGTACAAATTGGTTTACTGCAAGAGCCTTCAGCCTACTGTCAGCAAAGTCGAGCCATTATTCCTCCCCCCTCTAACCAAGCACAGCCAAACACCACACATTTCAATTTAGCTTTGTCTATTGCACTGATTATAATCTTATATTTGTAACTATAAAAATAGTCAAATAAAACAAGGCAGCATGTTTACACACTCTGTCCGTAACTACAGATAAGAATTTGCAGTGTGGAGCTATGACAATGCACAAAATGCACAGAGACCTGTAAATAAAGTATTCAAAACCTGTTTTCTTGGACACTTTATAGCTGTTATTTTTCCTCTTACCTGACAAGATTTACCACAGTATTTAGCAACCTTGCACTGAGAGCATCTGTGCAGATGTTCATTCCTGTTTAGGAAAAAAAAAAAAACAAACCAAAAAAAAAATCAGTTATAAATACAAATAGAGCTTTGTATTTATCCTTCTTGCATAACTAGCAAAATTCAAATATTCCAAGGCAAGAAAAGTATCTGAGAAACAGGAGCAGTCCAAAACGCACGGCTACACAAGAAGAAATAGTGCACAGTTATGTTCAAAGCTATATTCACAATTTTTTACCCATGTGACTCAACACCTCTGGGGCCTCTTTGGATCAACAGTAAAGATATCAAGTGTGCTTTTTTTTTTTTTTTTTTGTCTCCATACAGCTATAACCCTGAGGAGTTTGATTTTGTAGATATCTTCATAATTAGAGCTGTGCAATACAGCTGATCTATTTATTATCTGTCTTGAGTCGTGTTTTAAGCAAGCGTCATTCGCTGTCTTAAGGAAGACCTTGCTGTGAACCTGCAGTTGTGACATCAAACTATAACTTTATAACAGAGTCTGAGGTTGACAGGTCAGCAGAAATTTCTGCCTTAAGAAAATAGTTCTGACTGGTGGATAGTGAGACCACAATAAAAATTCATTTAGGGGGCAAAATATAAAAATCTACTGAAATCTGGAAAGATAACTATCAGAGCTATATGTCACAATCTAGGATTAAAAGCACCTCCTGACTCTAACGCCATTTCCTGATGCTTAGTTTACTTTTACATGAGTTAAGAAACCATCGCTGAAGTTCTGTAAATTCACTGAATATTCTGTAAATATTAAGCGTGAAAGCACACACAGAGCAAATCTTACACCTCAAATATATGAGTTCAAGTAAAGAGGTTTACTTCAGATGAGTAGAAGCAAGATTTTTATACTCCCCTTTTATTTTCCTCTAGAAAAAAACTGAACATGTTGCATTATTCTGGTAACACTGGGTGGTTTTCACTTTGATTTCTTAACATGCAAGGTTACTTACATGCTTTGCGGGCATTCATTAGGCTGATAAAACAGCGTATACTTTTTTTGCTGTTAAAACTGAAGGCTGTTAAAACTGTTACCTTGTGAGCCGCACACAGCTAAATGCAGCTCAGTCACACCCAAGAAATTGTCAGCACAAGCTACTTTTCAGCATCCCCTTCTCCATCCTTCTGCAAGGCAAGGAGGAAGGGGCGGGGGGTGGTAGGGGGTCAGACACACTACCCTCCTCCTCAAAAGCCAATTTTAGTAATTCAATCTTTGCATTGCCATAGTGCTTCACATTTAGCTGCCTCTAATCTTATTATAAAGATTAATTCGGCTTTCCAACCTAATTGGGAGATAATTAAGCATCTAACACAGCCCATTTCAAACTGAAAGGGCAAGTTTAAATGATCAGATGAAGGACCTTTCTCCGCAAGATTCCCGGTGTCTGCACATCAGTACCAGGTGTGCTCTTTTCACTCGTGCTCCCAACTGACACCAAAAGAAAACTCCTCTGCTGTCCGCTGCCGTCAGTAATCCCGAGGCTGCATACCGTAGAGTCAGATTCCCAGCTCAACTGCTTTATGACATGACCTTTCTTTCTTCTTTCACTTACACCACTCAGTTGCCCCTCAAGTTTTAATTTCTATGGGTGATTTCAAAATGTCAGAACACTGTCCAAAGGCCACATCCAAAAAAAGAGACAGCTCCAACATGCCCACAAACCTCAATCTAGAGCTTCTGGATGATGAATTCAGCCCACTGATTTCAGCCATGACATCAAAACTATCAGAGTAGGGGCAGAATGCCAGAAATACCATGAAGCATCCTCTAGCACAAATCAAACTCTCCTTTTCCTCAAGTCCCACAAGTGGAAAGGTATTTCACTAATATATTAAAGTATTGCTATGTTTGAATTATTTAAAATAACAGTTTATGCACTGTCTCAGGACTCTTATAAGCATTCAGGAGTTTAGCTGCATTGGTCAAAGATTAGGATGAGCATTATGTACAGATCATTACAATCAAGTAACAATTTTTCATTTCTACTGCATAAAAAAAAAATCACTATTTTGTTGCACAACATTTTGTAGGCATTCCTACTAACTACGAGGAGAAAAATAAAGCAGAACTATTTCACATATAAGCACACATTTTGCTAGTGTCTTCTTTACCTTCCTACCTGTAAGCCAGCCCTGGAGACTGAAAAAAACTAGCAACTCCTGTAAACAGAATCTAAAATCTTGTACACGCACAATGGGCTTTTGATTTTAAGATGCAATGCCTGAGGATGATTCAGAGTTAGACACAAGTGTGAAATCTTCATTTTGCCAGCCGGGGAGAGCTGCTTCATTTTCAAGGTTGAGCAATGACACAACTTTAACCAGCCTGTGATAGAGGAGCACGTATTTCTCATTCTAGATTAGAAACTCATGTCAGACTAATTTGAGGAAGAAATACACTTCAGTGTCTACACTAATTATTAGTNAGAAATAAAACCCACACCTTTAAAGTTATTACAACATTAAAAAAAAAAAAAAAAAAAAAACAACACACAACAACAAAACACTAACATACCACACACACCAACCAGAAATGCTGTTTGGACCTGCTCATTGATTTGGATATCAGAAGTAGTCCAGGTATACATACATGCTCGTAAACTGCACATACAAATTCTTCCCCACTGAGACAAGTTTTGACACATCTTTTAATCCTAAGCAGCATGTTGTATCAAGGACATAAAAGAATAATTTAAGAAATCCACATCTTCTTTCTAGATATTTCACAATTAACAGGGTAGATTAAAACTTTTCTGAAGCTAGGCCTTTCAAATTTCTGAAAGAAGACACTGTAAGAACTTTAACTTGTTTAGCTATCACTTTATTACCTTTTGAGTCTGCCAGTGAATCATTCACAACATCACAGGCAACATTACCACTAAAAACTTGCCTACTGACCTAGAACAAAAAAAGAAAGCCAAGCACCTAGAACTTCAGTTTGCTGCTCAGCTCCCCACACACACGGCCACAGGCCTTGAGACCGTCACTCTGCTGCGGGTCCCTGTTGCTCTCTTCAGGTCCCTCTTACGTGGCTGTACAGAACCAGAGAGAGATCACAAAGGAGCTTTCAGCCTCTCTTTTTCTAGATACTGCCTTTGCATTCAATATTCTACATCTATGCTAGCAGTATGCATCAAACTTCATTATTCTATAGTATTATCTGAATGACTAAGTGCCCACCCTACTGCAGAATGATTGAGCAAAACTGTTTTGAAGGCAGCCTTTTTTTTATTCTAAATGCTATTCATCAAAACACAGTAATGACTTAGGACTTTGCTAACAGAGCATTGGCAATTTTGGTCCCATATACATTACAGTACCAAAAAGTCTCAGCAGCAACAAGTAAAACAGATTCCCAAAGCAGAGTAATTCTAACTTTCTGAAGCCAGAATGTAAATGAATGAATCCCCATAACTATCAGAGAAGTCTCTCCTACAGATTTCATGTTCTTCCATCAGAAGGCTAGATCTGACAACCTTAACATACCGCAAACATACCTTGCGTTGGTATACCTTTTGGTATTTTTCCAAGAGATGCTAGGATTTTTCCAAAACATTCTTAGGAATCATTGGTGTTAAGTCACCAACACATATTCATTCTTTCTTTTGTAAAACAATTAGTGGACCTGTAGCCACAAAGCACTAAACTCCTTCAGCACCCACCGAGGTTTCAATACTCTATTGGATTATTTCCGTTGTACCCTTTGTCCCTAAGGGTTAAAGGATGCTGCAATAACAAATGCATACACACACAAAAATCTAAGTACCACCACTCAAAACTTGGATTTTTGCCAAACTGACACTACCAGTCAGATTATGTGAATAAGGTGACTCCCTGCTGGCACTGGATAATGAATGAACTACCCATTCATCTTTTGGGGTTTCTTTGAATGACAAGCAGATGTAGAATGCCTGTTACAGAGCTGACTAGTAAAGCTACTGATGAATTTGTTGCTTTTTGTTCCAGTCCTGTTCTCCTTCTTGGACTAAAAAATACCCTTTACACTTATAGCATGTATGAATCTTGCTATGTGACATTTTAAACATAAAACAGTATGAGCTAAACCACTTCTGATATAAAAAATTCAGGAATAAGATTCAAGTATTCCTATACACAGGATTCATGTATTTTAGAACATTTTAAAAAGTAAGATAATTTTCCTAGTTTATTCCTGTCCTTCTCAATATTTTATTAATGTTATAGGCTTTATTGAAACAAATTTAAGGTCACTGTCAAATGCTCCCATGTATTTCTCATTACCTGTAAACATCACCTGGATATAGTATCAGATTACTCGCAAGGTATCGGCTGCATCTCACCTGATGCAACTTATTTCATGGATGAGAACACACACAGAATTTGATCTAATGCATTCAGTAACATTTTAATCTCTGAAAAAGTTTCTGTTGCCATAGAAAAGGAAAGAAAGATACAGCAGTTGAAAATAAATTATTAATTTTCCAATACAGCTTCAACAAGATTTTCCAAATGACCACAACCCCTTATGAAACAGCAAGCACAAGTGAGGATCTTAGTCTATACTGAAAAAAAAAAAAAAAAGGTCCACAAGAATAAAGTAAGCAGGGGTTGTTCTCTAGCATGGTGTTATGGTCAGGTGAAGAATCTTTGCTCTGAGGAATTTGGATATTACTAAATCTTTTAATCATTGTCTACAAACACCATTCACAGAAGACACTCTCCCAGTGTGTACTGAGAAAAAAAATAAACCCAAATGTATAGTTGAGTGGGGGAAATCCCAAGGGATTGATATGGACAGGAGACAAAAGAAAACCTATGAGACAGTGGAAAAAAAAAAAAATAGGAAGACAGTTCAACTGTAGGTGGCACACACATCCTCCATAATAACTTTTTTCTTTGGCTTTTTTTAAAATTCCTTTTTGTAAAAGGTACAAGAAGACCACAGCACTGTAAGGAAAGGCTGACAACAAGCATTGAGGCAGCCCGGTCTATGGGAAGCTGCTCCCAAGTATGACTGGCAGCAAGGGAGACAGCCTGAAAACGCATGGCTAAAATCCTAACAACGTGTCAAGTCTGAATCACATAGCGAAGAGGTTGATGAAGGTTTGCCAGTCTGTCAGGTCTTATCAGAGCCACACCTGCATTCCCACAACGTGCAAAACATGTGCTCTTTTAAAAACATCACAAAGTACTTCTGTTTGCAAGGAAAGGGCCTAATATAATTTAAAAAACCACAACAAGACTAAACCAAATACAATTAGACTACTTAATTTATAATGAAAATGCATCTACACTTCTCTGCTGATTGCAGGCACTTGACTTTCAGCCCTACTCACAAGATAAGTGTCAGATATAACAGAACATTTGATTACCAGACTGAGCTCGACACTCCTTCCTATGCAGTTTATTCACACTTCTGCTTCTGCCACAGCTTGCAGGACAAAAGGGCAATCTCACACAAATCCCCAACTGCATTTTTGTTGTTGATATTGTTTTTCAGTTAATAATTCAGCCCTATAACACATGTTACAAAAGAGCGGCTCTTTCAGATGCACGTCGTGTTGAACTAATTTCCTGAACAAATTCTCAGACCTTTGCGATTCAGTCAAACATGTCAAGTACATAAAGTCTACTTGGATTTTCTCAAGTGTGCGCATTTCAGACCTGTCATAAAGTGAAAGCAATCAATACCCACAATAAGCAAACATGTCATTCATCGTTTTACTAATACACTTCTGTCTTCTAATAATAAAACTAAAGATGTGAATAACAAACAGCCATTTTAAATTTGGTAGATCTGAGAGCAGAGGGGTATGTTAAATGCAATTACAACTTTCTTTCCTCACCTCTCTCCCAGCAGAAGCATAACACAGTGTAGCCGCACAGTTGGTCCCCAGCTGTTACCCAGCTGCTGACCCAGGTTGGCACCAGGCACTGCAGGTGGGGGCACATCTCCAGCATTCCAAAAGCCCCAGCACGGCTCTGGGCACAAGGACAAAGGGTGCTAGGGGCCAGGCAGCAACAAACCCAGGGCATATGCCTCTGCAATGTCCCAAATCCAAGTCCTTGGCAAGCAACAAGCCTCCACAGCCAGCGGAGCGGTGCCCACAGCAGGGGTTCCCAGCCCCTCCGGTGCCATGGGTGCTGACTCAGGGCAGCTTGGCAGGTGCAGGGCTTCCCCCCTTCTGCCCTGCCAGGGCCCTGGACTTGCTCTGCTATTGTGGATCAGCTGGCGGGGAAGAAGCCATCCTCCACGTGCCCCATGGCCTCTGAAATAATAAGGCTGCCAGGTTTTTTCTGCCCTAAGGTTATTCTGTACACTGCTCTCAGGACTGACGTAACCCATTTGGCCTGGGAAAACAAGAGTACAACAGGTAAGAAGTCTTTGAAATCTATGTCCATAGAAGTCATGCAAAATATTCTCCACTTGCACACCTGATTGCATTGAGTAAGTATATGAATTAGTCTTTTTTTAAACCTAACAGCAGCAGTGGGGAGAAGTACCTTTCTGAGATGTAGGAAGAAGGACAAATATTTAGAGTTAAAAGATCGTAACTACAGTTTACCATCAATGATCAGAGCCACTTACTCAAGTGAGAACTAAGACCTTTTATATAAGGAAAAAAAAAAAATCTACTTTATTTCCAAATGTAATGATCATCTACTTTACACCTGAACATACCACATGAATAACCAAAGCACCTGGCCTGTGATGAAAGTTTAGTTAAGGCATTTGCACTCCCAAGCACACCATCTGCTAACACAAACAAAAAATTAGGTTATTCAAGATGACTTCCCATAGCCTAAGTCTTGGCTTCTGAAGTCTCACATGCCACCTTAAAAGCCCATATTTGCTGTTGTTTTCTGTAATTCTTGTTATACGCAGCCATATATTTGACAGCTTGAAACATTTCTGGATACACTCTATGAGGAAAAACCAGAATTCAAATAGATGAGGGGCGAGAGAAGGTCCTTCTACTTAGAATGGGCATCAGTTCTGTTCAGATTTTACAAATGTTTTTTACATATGTATTATCTTTATTTGGTTTTAAAATATACACTGAACTGGTAATGAACATGCTACATCATATGACTTCAACTGACAGGAAGTTCTGGATGGTATTTTTTTCTCTGGTTTTGATTGTTAGGTATTATGTCCCGTATTTTTTTTTTCCCCCGCATCTTGATTTTTGTTCTGAAGAATACCTGCTCTGAAAATTGTGAAAAGCATTTTCTAAATAAAATCCTGTCGTGGTCTACAGTCATTTCTTCATTCCAGTATCATCTTTTCTGACAATTTTTGTTGGTTTTTTAGCTTTTTCTTCTTTTGGGAGTAACAGGAGCCAGAATCAAGGCTAGAAAAACACTAAAAATACATCCAACGGGGAGATTTACATTTACTCCTATGCTAGTCTTTGCGTTCATGCAGTAATAGCAGCACTGCTAAACTCTGATAAGAAAATGTTTATTTTTCAAAACTTCTTTGCACTATTTTGAAAAAGATTGGATTTTTTAAAAATATCCAACACTCACAGAATGGTGCAAGATTCTTTTCTGAAACTGCAAAGTTATCTAGAGGCACAAACAGATGATTCTCCTTAGGTTAAACTGCAAAGAAAAGTTAATTTTCTGAAAAGAGCCACTAGAAGGGAAGTATTTACTCTGATACAACCAAGAGCAGAATTATAGACCTCTCCATTAAGATGGTAACTGATAAAAAGCTTCAGATAGTGCTTTCCAATAAGAACTAGTGCAGGAACTTATAAGAAGAAATACCTAACAATATGGTCCTCAAACAGGCAAGAAATTTAATCTTATCTTTGAATTCTAATTCTTCATTCAATATTTACCTCTGATCCTAACCTATGCAAGGAAATACAAGAAAATCTCCCTACTGAGAACCAAGAAAAGACTTCAGAAATAATTTCAGTAGTACAAGGCCCTTCAACTGAAAATATTCCGGAGAAGCATTCAGCATCTCCCAAAACAGTCCCTTTTTGTTCTAGAAGACAGACTAGCTTTAGAATAAAATACCTTTTACATTTATATATGTGTACATATGTACACACGCACGCACACTTTATCAACCTGCAGGATGAATAAAACAAATGCCATCACAACAGAAATCAAGTTGTGTGAAAATACTGTAATTATCCTCCTAGCAAAACTCACAGCTATCCCCCACTGAGAGCGCTGAAGCAGAAACACAGAAAATTTGGCTCTGAGAGCACAAGGTAACTACTACAAATTGTCTCCAACACCTACTTGCCCTGCAAAGCTACTTTGACACAATTTCCCTCAAATCAAGGCCATCTCCAGTGTTGCCTGCAGTCGGCATGCCAACGTGCCTCCAGCAATTTCAGGCTTAAACAGATTAATTTCAGTCACGCACTACCTTCATTCTACCTTGGGATTTTAATCAAAGAAGAAAACCAAATACTGAGGAAGACTAAGATTATGTTTTGTAATATAAAAAGGTCATATCTATAACTTAGAACATGTAAAAAAAAAGCTACATGCAATATTTTTAATCGCTCATTTTTGGAACATGTGGTTACAATCCAGTGAAGTATAACAAAACATCCCATCTTTCACTTTTTTCCTATAAAAATGATAAATGCATTGTTCATTAATCTGCTGTATGTCCAAGTATTTTTTTTCCTTTGACCTGTAAGTCAACATTCCACAAAAAGAAAGTTGTTATTCTAAAATATCATACTGCTGTAAATATTTACATCCTGCTAGTATCACCTCCTGGATCACATGGATCTATAATTTTCAGTGAAATACAAACCTCTCTGACCCTCTCAGAGAAGAATATCTTCATCAGCTTTTTTCTTTCTTAGCTCCTTTCCCTTCTTGACCATATTTATTTTTTTAGAACACTCATTTTTTTTTAGAGGTCCTGCAATTCTTATTTACTTGCTTTTCTGATTCCAAATATGAGCAGTTACACCCAAAAGTCCTTTCAGTCCCTATGGAATACATTTGGAAAGTGCTGAACAAAAAATAAAATATTTCAGGAAACAAATTTGGACAAAGCAATACAGCTGGGCTCAAAATAAATTGTTATGCATTTTGTCCCATAGATTTAGAACTGGGTAAGGTTTTACATCAAGTTAACCCCTCATTTTCACCTGCTTAGCCCTTATGTTCAGATCACACCCAAGTTAAGATATAAATGCAGGTGACTGGAACAGGATAGTCAATTCTGCTTACTTACACGCTGAAGAAGCCACAAAGCTAGAAACCGAGTGAAATGCAGGAAAAACAATGTATGTTATCAGATAGCAGAGAGGGCTGATGACACAGGGAAACAGGTTCACCCATATGCTGGCACAGAGCCCAGAGAAACAGCTTGTTTCCCCTTTGCTCGGGTTTAATCTGATATTGTGAGGTCTTGCAAGATACCTGAAGCGTTCTTGTCATGAACTGGATGCTCATAAAATCCTGCTGAAGACTTTTGCATTAGAAGAACGTGAAAATGCTCTTGACATCAGTAACTCCACTTCCAGCCTCCAGCCAGCCCTCCAGAGCAGGACAGCTTTCTGCTGTACTCGTTCCTCTTGGGATACACTTTCAATGTGTATGTTTCTCTCAGAAAAAGGCATTTCTGATACCAACTCTAATCTTCACCTCTGAGAAATGCAGACTAGTCCTGACAGTACCACTGTTTACTCTCCTAAACTATTCCACACAATTGTGAGGCGTTGGGGAAACCTGAAGAAAGATCACTTTTAGCACATCTACAAACACCTGCAATAAATTTACAAACAGCTGCCCAACTAGTTTTCTCTCAGTCTGGCTGGCTGGACAGTCTTTTAAAATTACTATTAAAACATACCTTCCAACTTTTTTTTTTTTCCCCTAAGTATCTATTTTACTTCAAATCTTCTATAGTTCCTCAGTTCTTTTCCTGTCATTTTGTTATCTCCAGTTTCGCAGGCATCTTGGTTTTCTTGCCACTGTTACTATTTTTTCCCTAATTTTCTCTGTGTTTCAGCAGCTTTCCTGTTTGGGAATCTCTTTCCCCTTTTCTAAATTACAAAGGCCTTTGTTTTTTTGCTTGAAGTCTCACTTTGTTCCCCATCAGCCCCAAAAGGTTTTTACCTATCAATAATTTCTGTCCAAGAACAAAACAAAACATGGCTTGGAAATACCATAAAAGAGTAGGCTTTTTTAGAAAGCACAATGCCAGATACCCTTACTGAATGATGATTTTTCATCTCATACTCCTTATGGCAATCTTCATTTCACAGCAGGGTGATTACATTCAAGCAACTTTATCTCAGAACATGCTACAAAGTTCCTTCCTAGCAAGTGCTTAAATAAAATTCGTTATGTCGTATCTCTCACCTCTCTCCAGCAGATTCTGGGTGTGAATACAGAAGGGATGTCTTCCCTTCTGTCTCCCTCCTTTATGTGTTACTGAAAGGTGGATTTCAGGGATCCTACTCTAAAGCTTACTTTTGGAGATGTTCACCAATAAGAATGAAGGTATTTCACATTAGCACTGGGACAGCAATGCTAATGCATTTATTCAGTAAATGCATTTATTCAGTAAATCATTTACTGAATTAATTGCATTAAATACAGAATATATATTTTTTAAAAATGCTTACTATTGACTTCTATAAGGCAGTTAAAGTCAAAATGTAATTTTTATTACAGCTGCTTTGCACCATTGGTGATGGAAAGCAAGCTCTTCAAGCAGGACTAAGTGTATAATAGCTAAAAGTTGAAGTTAAACCTTACAACTGCCCTAAAGTCCATAATGCCAGATTGACTGAAAGAAATCTTACTATAAAAAAAAAATAATGTAGTCACTAAACTTTTCACATCCCAAACCATAAAGTCCTAGAGCTGAAAGATTCAATGGAGTGCCATCTTGTTGTCAAAGATCTTTGTAAGATTCTTCCATGCTTCTGTTAACCTGCTTGTACTAAAAGTCCTGCAAATGTCCCCAAACTCAGCCTCAACCACTGCGGGCAGAGCACCTACAGGAAAGCACGGGCAATACATGGTGCTGCCCAAGAAAGCAGTAAGCACCCAGGCACCTAACAGAGCAAAGGTCCACGCTGCTATGTGGCTTGTGGAACACCATCCAAATGGCGGAAAGCAAATGAGAGAATGTGAGCTAATAAGTGCTCCCATAGCTATATGCACAGTGAAGACACAAGTTACTTTCAGGGGCCTCAGCTAAATATTCCACTGTAATGAGCACAGAAACCCCAAAGCTGAACTGCATGCTAATATTTATTCACCTCCTGCTTGCTTCTGCCCTCACTTCGTTTGGTGTCAATGCCTCTACAGAAGCAGGACGAAGTCCCAAACTCATTTCTTGCTCAATACTCTAAATCTAAGAGAGTCACAGCTATTGTGGAGCTGGCCAAGATGATGCAACTACTGATCTGAGAAAGCCTCACAGGACTTGAGTCTTCCCACTCCAAAATAAACAGCCAAGGAAAGCCATAAATCAGTTCCACATCACCTAATACTTACTCTCTGTACTCTAGTGACATCCGATGGCTGAACGTGTAATAGATGTCTCTTCAACGTGAAAGATCAGTCATTCAATTTTCCCTTTTCCATTTAGTGGAGAAGCAAAAAAAAAGTCAAAAGAAATGCCTCTATAAGTTTAGTGACACCTATATATTTTCAGAAAAAAAGGTAATTATAATTTAACAGCTGAGACCACTAGTGTTAGTTTGCCTCAGTGCACTTCCCAACTGTTCTACTTATCAATTGGTAAGCAAAACCTATACACCCTTCATGGTTTCCAAATACATCCACTTCCAACAGAAAGGTCTTTAAAAAGAAATTGGCCAAATTTAGAAGTGTATTTTAGAACCCTATGCCATCACCAGCTTCAGAACAAGCTCTCCTGCTGAAGAATTAACAGTTTGACCAGGAAGGCATCTAACCTCAGAAGTAACCCTGAAAATTTCAGCAGCACTAACTGACGTGCTTGAAGATACACACATGCTTAGGCATGTCTCCCAGAAACTACTCCTTTTTTTAGAGAAGGAGCACAGATAATACTTGCAAAAAAAATTTGTTCGATAAATTCTGTTGGAAATGTAAAAATTGCGGGAAGCTTTCGGAATTCACATAGCTCTTGAACTAATTTTGTTCAATCTTAAGTTTTTAACAAGAGATCTCATGTATTTTTAAATGAAGCTCTCTCCATTTCCAGCTCAGTTTACCACACAATATAATAATGTTGCATTAATATGAGAAATAACCAAGTGCTTTTTAAAAATTTGAAGCTATTATTTTTATTAATAGAATCAATTTCTTAATTAAGTCATAGGAATTTCAACATACAATGTGCTTCCTCACACTTAGCTGCTGGTTATCCTTTTTTTTTTTTTTGTCTTACAACATTCCATAGCAAATGTTCAAAGGAGGAGGAGCTGCCAAGCCATAATGTCTATCATAACATGAGAGATTGTCATCTACCTTCCTGCTGACTTGTCCCAATCACAATGCATCATTGCACGCATTTCCATTTCAAAAATTGCTACTGCTATGGGAGAATCTTCAAAGAGGCATAGACACCGCAAGGAGGTTTGAACTAATATGGACAATCACAAATTGATATGGATTGGCTGTGGATTTTGCACAATTATCCAGTTAAAATTGTTTTTTATGTTCCAGAAAACACTTCTTTTACATCACTATAAATCTTCAGTTAAATCTCATTTTCTCCATGGCCGAGAAATGTGGGCCTTTAATCATCATACTGTAGCTTCAGCATTGGGTCATGAGTGAAATCAGATTGTTTGTTTCAGTTCAACAACCATGGAATGAGACTTTGCAGAGCACAGTACAAGAAAATGAGAAATATGTTATTCCTTATTTGCAAAGAAAGAAAGTGATGGGCAAATGCTGGGAGAGAGCTAGAGTTTTTGTTAATGTATGTCAGTGCTGATATGGCTTATAGATATCAGTAGAAGTTAAATAATCAGAATGCTCTGCTTTGCAGAATAAAAGAAATGCCAGCAGTACATGCTTGAAAAACATGAGCCTCCAGTAATTTCTAAAGCCAACCATACCCCAAATCAATGAACTGAAAAAGCGTGTGGGAAGGAATGATCCATCACAATCACAGTGCTTTGTAAAAACTTCACTTTCATTAAGATTGAAAAAAAAAATATATTTTTTTCAAGTGTGTGCATATACATGTATATATTTTTATCCATATGTACAACCTCTCCTGGCTTTCTTATTCCTATTCTGAATTTTTCCTCTCCTATTTGCTACTTCCTCCTATGCCTCGTGAAAACACTACACTCTAATTCACCACCTTTTCTGAATATCCACCACTGCGCCTGCAGTAACACAATGAAACTCCAAAGAGGTCCCTGACCAGATGGGCACCTGCCCCCTTCAACAGCTCTGCTGGTACACACCAGTGGCTCGTGCACATTAGAAAGGCTGGTACGGTGTCAGAATGATCTACGTAAGCCCTACGTTTAGCTTATTTTACTGCCTGAATGCTGGTTTCCACTCAAACTTTACATCCAAATTGGATACTTCACCATTATAAGTGGAGAAAGGGATAAGCCTTCTTCTGCTGTGCATGCTTCATGCAAAAAGTTACAGCAGTAACTAAGCGGCTCATGTTAAGTTGCAGAGCACAAGGCAAACATCGGACCTCAGTCATTCTGGTTGCTTAGGCTGTGCAGGAAATACTCTCTGAAGTAATTCTTTAAGGTCTGAACAGAAAAAACAAAGTTGAATTGTTAGTATAAACAGTAGGAGTTGCAGGGTTAGCTTTGGGTTTGAGGATTTTTGTTTTGTTTTAATCAGGAGGTTGGCTCTTCTGTTCGCCTTCAGTTGGGGTTATTCTCAGCTAGTAAGTGGATTGAAGCCTCTGATTAATTCACCTAGATCATTAAGATGGCTAAAAGAACCCAAATCACACCTCCAATTTAAGCCGAATGTAAGAACTCAACATGAAAAAGACCTCACATCTCCTTTTGGTGGACTCTTCAAAACCTGAATACACTGAAAGAGAGATCTGCAACTTCTCAGTGAACACAGCTAAGGGAACACAGCTCTCATCTACAAAAACTAGTTCTATTACTGAAATATTTATCTGAAGAAAACAAATTCTTTTGCATTTATAAGTGCTGTTTGTGGAAAACACCTCTGCTAATACAAAATAAAAGTGATAGAAACATTCCAACACAGAAAGGCCAAAAATAACAACAAAAGGTAAATACCACCTTTAACCCACCATGATGCAGCTACTTATAACCATGGCAAAATTCAACTTTGGAGGAGACGAGATATAATTATCTTTCAGAAATAACATGTAGTGCATTTTCGAGTGGTATGATGGCTTCCACACTGAACAGGCTATGTTTAAAGAACATATGTTTGTTCACGGCTGCCAATTACAAAAATTACATATTTCAATGTATTCTTGCTTAGAAATAATTCTTGTTTTCTTCTCAAAGGCAGATTAAATTTACAATCTGCTATTAGATAGGTATTTCATTTGTTCTAAAATAACCTCGCTCAAGGGGCTGACTAGTGGCATCCCCTCTGCTGCGCACTAGTGTCACCAGCGCACATGCTGGTTACATGACAGCTAAGCAAAACTTGATTAACTTCACATCAGTAACCCCAATATTTTGTAGAAATTCTTCACAACAGAGATAAACTTTCACAAAACATGAAAAGCTTGCATTTACTATATATATATAGCATATACATTACTATTGTATATATGTGTGTGTGTTCGGTTTGCATGGCAAGGTTTTGGTAGTGGAGGGGGCTACAGGGGTGGCTTCTGTGAGAAGCTGCTAGAAGCTTCCCCTGTGTCTGACAGAGCCAATGCCAGCCGGCTCCAAGACGGACCTGCCGCTGGCCAAGGCCAAGCTAATCAGTGCCTCTGTGATAACATATTTAAGAAGGGAAAAAAAATAGTTAGAGAGAGATTTTGCAGCCAGAGAGAGGAGCGAGAAGATGTAAGAAACTCCGCAGACACCCAGGTCAGTGCAGAAGGAGGGGCAGGAGGTGCTCCAGGCACCAGAGCAGAGATCCCCCTGCAGCCCGTGGTGAAGACCATGGTGAAGCAGGCTGTCCCCTGCAGCCCATGGAGGAAGGATGAGGGGGTGTAGAGATTCCACCTGCAGCCCATGGAGGACCCCA
>VXBL01003762.1:0-137186 GCA_013400195.1 Aramus guarauna | reverse complement strand
GACCCACAAAGTTTTTAGTTATACTTTTTCTCCCCTGTTTAGTGAACGAGGGGAGTGATAGAGCGGCTCTGGTGGGCACCTGGCCCCCAGACAGGGTCAACCCACCACAATATATGTGCCAGATGTTTCCAAACTAAGCCACTTTAAATTGAGAGAGTATACAGAAGACACTGACATGGAAAAATTTAGTGATTCAGGAACATGTGTTTGCACTTCATATAAAGCTACTTTTTCATCCAATTTGATAAAAAGTTCCCAGCATGATTCTAAGCCATTGCACTGCTGAAGATGAGGTCTTCTATGGGATATAGAGAGATAGAAAACCAAGGCTCTGACCACTGCAATCATTAAAAAAAAAAAAAAAAAAAAAAAAAAAAGAAAAAAAAAAACACAAAAAAAAAAACAACCACCAACAAACAAAAAAAAACCACACCACCAAACCAAGAAAGAAAATCTACAAGTTCAGGTTTTGTTTGTTTTGAAAATAAAACAAAAAAAACAAACATGATAAGCCAAGGATTGATAAGCCATCAATCACACACATGCACAAACACAATCTTTTAAAATGATTTTTCTGCATTCCTCATCCTAAACTATGGGTTAGGTGAAGAGCAGCAGTGTCTCACCCCATAAGAGACTGTAGAAGTTCCTTAACCTACCTGCCTGGGAAACTGCAATGTTCATATTTGCAAAGACTTTTAAAAACCTTGGAGGGAAATCCAGATTAGTGCATGTTTGGTATTAACCGTTCTTGTAAAACTCATGAACCTTGAAAATGTCTGTGAACATTTTAAGCTAAAATATGGCCTGAGCTTCCAAGACTAATTTGTGTTGGCAAAGCTCAAGACAGAATTACAAACAGATGTTCTAGGTCTGTCTGAAAAACTAAGGGATTTGGGGATAAAAGTCTTCTGAACAATTAATGATATTGCCAAAGTAAATACGCAGTCATCTGCTAAAACTAAATATATATAAACACATAACCCCAAAGCAAAGTATATAACCTATGAAAATACCGAACAGATTAACATAAGTCAGGCAGTGCCAAGACAGTTGTTTTAGGACAGTAAAAGACCATGCTACAACTCTTCTAGAGTGAAAATACAATATACATAATAGTACCACCACATATTGAAAAAAATACATGGGGGGGGGAATAAAAAGACAACAAACCACTGAGACTTGGACTCTGTAAAATCCTTGAGAATGAATGACTCTTAAATTCAGAGTCTTAGCTAAGGATAAAAACAGATGAACAATTTATTAACACTTTTACATGGCCTTAGAAGGTGCTTTTATTTTCACAGGGACACTGACTTTGACAAGAAAATTAGATTTTAAAAAAAGAGGAAGAGCAAAATAAGAGGAATTACAAGTATTTTAGAATGCTGGCAAGAAAAAATAAATCCTAAATGCAGTATATCACTATATTTAATTTGTAAAGTATTGAAATAACATATTAAGTGTACCCTAAACTAATTGCAAACAGACAAATTGGCAGGATAAAGCATCCTACCATCCTGTAATGCTTATAATGTTTAACTGGAATTCTTAAAGACATAAACCAAAAAGCAGCTTAAGTCCATTTTTATAGTGGATTTGTGTGTTTTCAAAGAGGAGTTACTCATTCTTGAATTTCTTTTACTCTTACAATTTGTTCATTCTGCATAATTACTAAGAAATACTGCAACTCTCATAGTTATGACTTGAAGAAACCAATTATATAAGACACCCAAATATTTATTTGGTTTAGAGTTAAACCTGTTCAAGCACATTTTCTAAGATGACAAGAATTCTGATTATGAAAGCATACTTAGAATGTATACACTGAAAACATTTACACATTTGCATTTTCTAGTGGAAAACATGTTTGTTGGATGAGTGGACAGCTGCAGGTAAAAATACTGGATAAAGGCAACTATGTAATGAAAGGACGAAATACACAGATTTCTGGAAATGAGAACTGGTGCTTTCTCCAGTGCTAAATTCTGAGTCCAGAAGACAAAACTTACATAATAGAGTACCATTACTTTGCTCAGCGATAGAATTCTCTTGTACCACTAAGGTCTTTGACAAAGTTTTCACCAAATTTTAAAAAGCAGGACAAAGGCAGTAGTAGAAAAACAATTTACACAATTGGGTCAGTTTCTTCCAGTTAAGGATTGCTCTCCTCTGACCAGTGAAAATGTAAATTAGCATTGACATCAAAATCATCACCTCTAAGTTTCAGATCAGACCAGAGTAGAACACTTGTGCACTAATGCACTGCAAAAAACACTGTCTGATGATGTTAGCAAGGGCATTTATGAGCTGCAGCCCTTTGTGCTATGACCCAACTGAAACCAGCAATCAACCCAGCAAGTCTAAAGATTCAGGCTTTCTGAAGGGAAGCTTTTTGAAGATTTTCAATTCAAATTAACAGACAACTTTGTGGGGACCATTCTCAGGACCCCTCATAACTCCAAGAGAAAGCAATGTGCAGTTGTGGGAAGATGCGTACACCACAACTCAGCATAGGAGATCCCAGAACCATAATACCAGTTAGGTTTTGCAAAACCTCCAGAAGTCACTTCGTTTCACCTCCTGCCCAAAGCAGGGCTGATCAGGTGTAACACAATCAGATGTTCTGCTTAAATGTAAGTGCCGCTGAAAATCCCAGTCATCGGCTCCACTGGTCTTGCTATACATCTATATATCCATCCCTCTGTACTGAGTCCAAACCATTTATTTGTACTGGGGAACAGCTACCAACATGAGTTGGGTCACCAAATCCCTTTAGTGACATCCAGGAACCACTGACACTCAAAATGCCATCACTGGGATCCAGCAGAGACTATAGAAAATCAAGAGTGAATATAGAGGAGCAGACCAGATCACACTTGTGAGAGCTACTGGAAGATGTCATTATTTAGCATCAATAAGCATAGGTCACATACATCACCTGAATATCTGGTTCTTTCAAACTATCTGAAGACTCAATAAAGGAACATTGGATCAAGTATACACCACACATTTTCACAGTCTCTTTCCACACAACAAAGGAAAGAAATCTTTTGCTAACAAACAAAAGCAGCAGCAAAAGAAAAGAAAAAAAGCCCTTTCCACATCCACACATTCAATAATTGTATTGTTGGGGAGGAACAGATTAAAAAAGCAGTAACTAACAGCACATATAGCCCTCATTATTAAAAAAAAAAAAAAAATCAGACACACACACAGTTACTCAAAAAAGAATTTGCTATCTATGTAGAGCAGAGATTATGTCATTTTTTGTTACATAGCCAGGAAGCTTTACTACGTTTAGAATACAAACCCAAAATGCTTGCAATACAACAGATCGATTACCTAGCATTCAATAACTACACAAATACTGTTAGAAAATAAAGTAGTAGTTCATCTGCTGAAACAATTTAGCAAGTCCATCTGAAAGAGGATGGGGCATCCATACATGATAACCTTGTGAGTTCGTGGCAGAGATTCCTCCATCCATCATACCAAAAGGAAAGGAAAGGTTATATAGGTTAATAGATACAGAATATCCATGATTGACTTCTGTATTTCACTATACACACAATATCTTCCAGTGATCACTGAGCTGTTGGAAAGTTTGTACAAATCAATGTTTTCTTCGTGTTCAAGATATAAAACTGTGAAGACATTATAATTACACAAATCCTCACTACAGTACATAATGCTAAGACAGTACCTGTTTACAAGCACAGGGCAAGCATAATCCTTAAGTATATGTGCTTCAATGTCACTGACAGCTCAAATACAACATGCAACCTCAAGCCCTACATTGTCACATTAAAGTTATATTTTCCGATACAATACTTGCAATTATGCAGGACAACTTTCTGCCCAAACCTTCCTCCTCCCCTCACACTGGGAGGGGAGAGGAGGGGGGAAGAGTTCTCTGTTTTCTCCCCTGCAGCTGATCGCTTGCAGGTTCAGTTCTTCTAGAAGTCAGGGTTTCCATGCACTGAGCAAATGAACCTCTAAACAAACAGGTATAAACGAATTTCACTCATTTCATTGTTTTGAGTTCTGTGCAACTGGTTATTTTCCACAAACCTGGAAGGGACATTGGATCAGTGTTATGAATTCTTGAAAATTTAAAGTACTGTGGCATTGGTGTCAATTCTGAAATCACATTAATAGTAGTTTAACTTTTATTTGTTTGGACAGCAACAAAACAGAGAATAAAATAAGGAACAAGATAAAAATGCCCATCAGACTGCAAGGAATGAGGCAAAGCAGACAGGAAAACCATGCAGTCCTTGAAAATCCAAGCTCAAAAGAGCCTGGGGGCAGTGATTCAGGGAAAGATCCACAGCAGTGGGTTGCCCGCCCTGGCAGCGGACCAGCATTCACAAAGAAAGCAGACCTGGCCAGCCCTGGAGCAACAGCACACCTGCAGCCCTCTGCCCCTCCACCGTTTAGTGTGCAAATACCAGAAGAAATGCACATGGCAGCAGGCATGGACACACGCACCCTGCTCACCGAGGCCGTGCTGCTGTGGCAGGTTCACTCATCCGACAAAGCCCATGGGAACACCTTCCCGCCACAGTTTGAATGACGCCCACAGGGCAGTGGCAGTATCAGTTGATGGGAGACAAAGCTGAGGTCTTTGGCCAACAGGAGACCTACGTGACCATATATGACCACAGGTCAGATTCAAATTGGGTATAAATGGAGTCCTGCGAGAGAGCCTTCTAGGGTCGATCTCCCTCAGAGCAGAGGGTCTGCGGTCAGAGGCTCATCTCGTGTGTTGGGACACCACCCACGGTTCATCTTCCCTACAGATTGAGAGACCTCGTCTTAAACGGGTGAGTGATTTTGCACATTTTGGGTCATCAACCATAAACCTTAGGAGGTCTTAAGTCAGCAGCGTAGTACTAATATCCTGACCAACATCCTGAACTTGTGGATTGTTAATGTCTGTTGGAGCCAGAGCGGTTTCACTTAGAACAAAACTTAGTTTTTCCCCTTCCATCCTCTAAAATAAATATTTTTGATTGTTTGTTTGTTTAACTGGACTGGCCTAGTTTGTGTGGTTCTGTGACAGCTGCCTCTCCCATTTCCACAAGAGCAGTTTGGTGTCCCCCAAATTTCTCTTGCAACCACTGCTTCTGCAAAATCCTTTTATGTGCTTGAGGCTTCACCAAGCCCTGCCAGTGGCACAGACATTACACAGGAGGCGGCTAGACTAAATTTACTGCTACGCAGGGAATCGCTTTAAAGGAAGGCATGTAGCTAACCTGGGAAGATTTGAAACTTCAAGGAAGACAAATTCTAGAATAAACACTAACAAGTCACAGTAGTAAAGCAGACTAGCAGATAGTCTTTTTAGGCATTTTATCTCATCTCATTTGTATGTTATCCCACAATGCACTTTAATAAAATTTGGCACGAAAATCTTCCAGCAAAATAACAGTTGAGCTGTGTTTGCATGCCCTGCAAGAGTCACACAAAGACCAATGCTCTCACTAATGTATATAAATGACTGCCTGAAGGTTGCACAGATGCTCCACTGTGCATCTGCACTGATGATATGGTCATTTTGAAAAGCCCTTTCCCAATCTGTTACAGAATACCTGTTTCTAGTTTCCCGACTTAGGGAATAAGCTTCACCATCAAATGGTTTACTGATAATTGCCTCATGTTCAATCTGTTATGAATAAAATGCATGATACTCCTGTCTCACTTTGAGGAACAGTTGCACATAAAGCAGTTGGAGAACTGACAGTAGCATTTAGGTAGATGATAAACACGCCAATTTAATATACTTTAGAGCTTGCACTTAGGTTCTTCTATGCAAGTCATGTGGCTTTTAACAGCTGATAAATTTTCCCCTCCAACATGGCTCCAACCCTACTGCCTGTGAGCACTAATTATGGAGTAATCAATGTTAGCCCATACTCCTTGCTAAATGGTTTACAAAGAATGAATAATAAAAGGCTACTGCAAATGGAAACAGATTTCCTTATTATCATGGATTCTGGATCTGTGTTCAACAATTTGCTATAAAAGATAGCAAGAATTAATCCACAGTAAAATTTCTTTGCTCTCTCTAGTCAGAAGAGACAACTGGGCATTTATTGCTTATGCATACAGGGTTGAATGCAAGAGTTGTCAAAGATGACCTTGATCTAGCAGCCAGACAACTCATAATCATAAACAACATAAAGACAATTCAAAATTTAAGATCACAGGAACAGAGAATCGTTGCACATATCACTGCTATTTCCACATTACTCCATTTGTGTACAATGATTTACCATAACCCAGGAGCCAAAAATATCCTCTATAATACACAAAACTAAAGCGTACCATAGTACCGACCATATCCAGGCAAGTATTCAATATTTTGGTTTTTAAAGCACTTTTTTTGCTTAGTCTCAAAATCATAAAAGCTGTTAAAAATATATCAGATGTTGTAAGCAGCAGAGAAAAACTTGATAAAGTTTTACTGGAAGAAAAAGGAAAAATATAATTTAAAAAACTATTTTAAAATACAGTACTCCTGGAAAACACTAGAGGTGTTCTATGGTGTATTCTAAAGATAGGAAATAGTATTTATGGTGGCAGAATTCAGTCCTATGACTGCACTCACATTACTGAATAATCTTTCCTGGTTTGCTTTTCTACTTTTTTAAATCTTCATACGTACTCGGGAGCTTCTGAAAACAAAAATCCACCCATACTTAACTTTTGTCAGAATATTTCATCATTTAATTAATGATGAATAGGGGAAAAAAAGTTGTTGAGGCTTTAATAATTATTGGTTCACTCAGCTGGAAAAGTCAAACTTTTCACAAGTACAATCACTGCAAAAGGAGGAAATGGTACAAAGGATAAAATGACATTACAGCTGCTTCTGGTCATTTTGCTGTACTCCCACTAAGCTCTAACATTAACTGCAAGTACCGAATGCAGATCCCACATTACAGCAGCTGGGCAACTTACAACATGAGCAGGGCTACTGAAAGTCAAAAAAAAGTGTCTAATCCTGTATGCTGAATACCACAGCGAAGTGGAAATACCAGCACATGCTTTAACAGGATTTGCCTGAGTAACAGAAGGAGCTTTGCTGCAACAACCAGCACAACAGCCCAGGCTGATGGGCTTTGTCAGCAGCCTGGCCACCACAGGGATGTTGACTGGCCAGGAAAGCCCCAGCACGAGCAATCGCAGGGCCACTGGCTTTGCTCAGTCGGGGCAGTGGCTTGCCAAGGCAGGGGGCCTCCATGGGTTCAGTCTCTTCCACCGCCCCGTGTCCCCTGTCACTGCACTTAATATGTGACAACTCTTGAGGGTTACTGATAGCAATAACCTCTTGTCTTGCACCCTTAGGTCGGGAAACCTGGACCTCACCTGTCTTTGCTTCAAGAGCAAACAGTGGGGACAAGAATAGCCTCTTCAAACAACCCCAGTAGATACAAACGTGACTTTACTGCTTTCTACGCTGCTCATTTCAATACTGTGTTCATTACCATGTCTGGCAATAGCATTTAAGTAGCATTGGGTATCAAAAAGCTTTAAGGGAGGTGCCATGAAACAGGCAGGCTCAGAGATAACCCACAGCAAGTCAGTGCAAGGGAGACCGATGTGAAGGGGTGCCAGCTTGCACAGAGGTCATAGCTCAGAGTTACGGACATATCTGTAACAAAGGGGGCAGGTACGCAGCGAGGAAAGAGAAAGGGAGGGGAGCAGCACCATCCTGGTGCAGCAAAATACCGCCAGTCCTGCTGTGTCCACTCAATGAACAAGCAGAAGCTGGTCTCAGGCAGAAGCACTGAACTCCACCTGTGCAGTTTTGAAAGGGTAGCTGGCTTTTCATTGTGCCCACAATTCTGACAACTTTCCCGTCTGTCTGTCTATGCACTCACACGTCCCTCAGTGTTTCCAGGTAAGGTCTTCCTCAGGGGCAGGATTCGCAAGTGCTGCTCCCAGGTGGGAGAGGGATGGTTCAGCTGCCTTAACTATGAAACAGGTTGTCCTGACAGTCTATTTTTATTCTGCAGAGGTTTGGTTTCTCTTTGATCATCTTTGATTATTATTTCTTTTCCTGTACAGTTTCCTTGAAATGTATGTGTAGGTTTGGATTTCAGAGAAGCTGATGAAGAGTCTACAATTGCAGGTAATAAAGCCCAAGCTTCTGTCAGGAAAAAAAGGTTGATAACATGACTATCTTGTAGAGGAGAGGAATGATTTGCAACTAAACTGAGCTTTGAATGCAACTAAATTAAGTACCCAGCTGCTATATAAAAACTGTCTTAGAATAATTAAATTCCTACTCCAAAAAGAACAGAAAATGATTATTTGAACACATATCCAGATGTGGAAGTGAATAAAGTTACTTTGTGTCACTGAATATTTTTTTAATATTCAATAGTTTAACATATATGCATACCAGAATCTCTGAAATATTTACCATCCAACCATTCTTCATCAGAAATACTTTATATATACGTAAAAGCTAGAAAAACCCAATTTAAAAGGCAATCTATTGAAGTTTCTATTGAAAATTATGCAGAATTTCTAGTTCTCGTGCTTATTTACCCATCTAAACATGAGACAGACAAGATAACATTGGCTCAAAACAAACACTGAATGAGATAAGACACATTATCATCATATTTGTAAATTTAGAGTGAATGTGTTCAACATGAGTTATACTGTACGGAAGCAATGTGTTACATTCCCTTTCTGCTGTAAGAATTGTTATTACAGCAATGTTCTAGCCATAAAGGTATTATTATTTGTAAATATTAATTGCAGGTACAAATAGCTAAGGCCAATAGCCCCAAAATAAGTTGTCAATTATTTCTTAGCCCTTTAAAAAATTTTCAAGGCATATTATTTAATGTTGTGTCTGTTGATTATAACCTGAATTTATTTTTTTTCCTCTGTTTACCAAAAAGTGGGTCAGTCATAGGGTATTTTTTGTTCAAAAATAAATGACACACAGAGACATAAATGTTCTATTTCTTCTCTGATATTTTTCCTCCTTTTTCTAGGGGTCATGTGGCAGCAGCCCAGCCAACCAATTAAAGATTTAAAATGGCATTTGGCAAATAAATAACTTTTGTTTTTTTATAAAAAAGTGTTAATATTAAGAACACATTGACTATGAACTACACCCTAGAAAGCAAAAGTAAAGTTTCTGATAATCAATACCTAACTAGCTTTCTGGAAAAAATCACCTTGAAGCTTATAAATGTCTTGTAAGATTGTTTGTACTATCAAACCCAACTAATAAGGGCAAAGTGCATGGTGACCACTGTCAAATTAATTGTTCAATCAAGAATCAGTAAGTAAAAGCCATTAGCTCTGTTATGCTCCATTGCATACAGTAACGTCTTTGATAACTGCCCCGTGGGAGTTTATGGATCCTATGTGACCCCTGTCAAAACTCAATTGACTTCTTCCCTGCAAATTCTATTAGAATTGGTCCCTGCATCACTGCCCACAATAATCAAGAGCGGAGAGCCTGATTTATGTATAAGCATTTTGTTTTAGTCTAACTCAATAGAATATAAAATAGATGAGGCTATGGGATGGCTGTTTAAAAAAAGTCAACTGCATCCCATTCTATACCACAAATTAGAAAAGAAGCTTTCAATCTCTAATTCAAAAAAAAATGGAAATGCCTCAGGAACACGGGAGAAAGAGGACAGAGGGTTTTGTTTAAATATTGGTCTTTCAAAAACACCAGGATCCACAAAAAACCCACCATCATAAACAACTAATACAGCATGCAAATGTAATTGTCCAAATTGTTCTGAAGTTTACCTACAGCAAGCAGCATTACTTTTACAGGATTTAAAAGTTCCTAATGAGAGGAAAATTGATTAATTTATTGAGAAAGCATATGCTATTTACTAGCAAGTTTCAAGATCTGGGTTAAGGCTTTTTCAGAGACTTGGAAACCCTAAAGAGCCCATATATTTAGCACTGTTCAATTATTCAGCTCAGCTCATAATTTTAAAGACATTAAAACTGACCAAACTAAAAATCTTCATAACGTAACACGTAACATAGAACACCAGTGCAACAAAGGCACTGAGTGAACTTTAGGTATTGCTTTTCCATTATTATCATCTGTGCCATGCTGGACCTTGTTCTCACCAAAAAGAGAGGGCTGGTGGGGAATGTGAAGCTCAAGGGCAGTGACCATGAAATGGTAGAGGACATAATCCTCAGGGCAGCGAGGAGGGGGCACAGCAAGCTCACTACCCTGGACTTCAGGAGAGCATACTGGCACCTTTAGGGATCTGCTTGGTAAAGTACCATGGGACAAAGCCCTGGAGGGAAGAATGGCCCAAGAAAGCTAGTTTGTATTCAAGGATATACTTTGGGACCAGCACCATTTAACATCTTTGTCGGTGACACTGACAGCAGATTGAGGGCACCATCAGCAAGTTTCCCGACAACACCAAGCTGTGTGCTGCGGTCAACACGCCAGAGGGAAAGGATGCCGTCCAGAGGGACCTTAAGAGGCTTGAGAGGAGGGCCTGTGCAAACATCATGAAGTTCAACAGGGCCAAGTGCAAGGTCCTGCACATGGGTCAGGGCAATCCCAAGTACAACTACAGGCTGGGGAGAGCAGCCCTGAGGAGAACTTGGGGGTGTTGGTGGACAAGAAGCTCAATGTGAGCCAGCAATGCACTTGCAGCACAGAAAGCCAACTGTATCCTGGGCTGCATCAAAAGAAGCATGGTCAAGGGAGGTGATTCTGGCCCTCTACTCCGCTCTCGTGAAATCCTACCTGGAGTACTCCATCCAGCTCTGGAGCCCCCAACATAAGAAGGGCATGGAGTTGTTGGAGCAAGTCCAGAGCAGGGCCACAAAGATGGCCTCCTGTGAAGACAGGCTGAGAGAGTTGGGGTTGATAAGTCTGGAGAAGAGAAGCCTTCAGGGATGCTGCTTATAGCAGCCTTCCAGTACCTAAAAGGGCCTACAAGAAAGCTGGAGAGAGACTGTTTACAAGGGCATGTAGAGATAGGACAAGGGGTAATGGTTTTAAACTGAAGGAGAGTAGATTTAGATTGCAGAAGTCAGGATGGGCCAATTCTCAGGAATGTTTATGCTTATGGAAAACAGAAGGACAATACAATGCAAAGCACAAGAGATAAGCAGACCATCAAAGCCAAAAATATTTAACCTTTGCTAGTTTAAATGCACTTTTAATGAAATCATGCAAAGATAATCAGATTTCAAAGAGTAAGATATTTTAAACACTTGAACTAGATACCAACATAAAAGCTCTGGAGAAGTTAAGCAGCCAATGCAGAACCTGGAGGGAACACTTTGAAAAGTCCCAATCACAGGAACGATGTACCTGTAATGTACAAGTTAGAAAACTTGCAAATACAACTGAATCGACACTGAGAGCAGAGCCTTGCATAGGCTCACTTTCCTATCCTGACAGCAGAACCACTCTGCTGGTTTATTTTAAATGGATAAATCCTTCCAGTAAATCTATTAGCTACATCATAGTTGTAAGGAGAGAGCAACCAATCTCCCCAAGATTATAGAAAAATCCACACAGTTCATTAACCATGTAATTATCTTTAACACCATCATTCTGGCCACTAGAAGTCAAGATGCATTCTTCAACCACACTTGCTTCGCTGTAGCTTTATGAATCCGAAACTCATCTCTCTCAAACTTGGATTAAAGACAGAAAAAAACATATTCAGATAAACACACACTGGCTGTCAGAAAGCCACATATTCACAGCAAGTTTTTCTTTAAGAAAAAATCTTTCTGGTTTGTGGCCAAAATTTGCAGTACCTATAGGAACGTAAGCATACCTATCTAAATAATTTGACATTTAGCCTTCCCTCAGTGATGCAGGTGCTTGACTGCAAAAAAAGATCTGGGAAGATCTGATCAGATCAGCTAGTTACCTACCGTTCTTTGCCTACCTACACAGAAAGTGCTTTCTTTAAAGAAAGTTGTTTCTGGACAACAAACTTATCTTCCCTCACTCTCTCTCATGATAAGCAATCTGTAGAGCATTCACACCTCACTCATCCAAGCTACACACACCATCCATCACCGCAAAGCTGCAGCACACATGGTCAATTAGACCGTTGGCCAGCATGCCATGCCACGCCACTCAAAGAAAAGCACACACACACCTCCAGGCAAGTTTCTCTGCCTAATGCTTCATCTCAGCAATTTCAAATTGTGCATCCTAACAGCTCTGCAGGACACAGAGGGGCTTAGCACACCCTGAGCCTGGCAAAATATGTCTGCACATGATATCACTGTATTTCCTTCGGTACACTTAATTAACAAAGCAGATGTTCATGCTCCAAAATGCAAGCCATATTCTTAGAAGAAAAATATGTAGGGGAAAAAACCCAAACAAAACAAAACAAACCTTTTCAAAAACTAAATGAAAGTATAAGGGACCTAAAGTAAGGGAGGATTTATGAAAGCCCCTACACTGGCATGAATTTCAATGTGAAGTACAGTTACTGAGACTAATTGAGAGTAAGATTAGAACAAGAAAACAAGAAAAAACTTGCATATTTGGACATCTTCAAATTGCTCTAAGTATCATGCATAGACCATTCTTAAAAACCACCTGCAACAGACATCTGCCATAAATGGAAAACAAACAAAACAAAAATAATCAACTTGAATTTTTATTTTAAATCTGCCTCACAGAGAATATTTATGTGGGCTTATCAATTGCACTTATAAAATACACTACTATCAAGCCCATGGCACACAAAATACTTTATATATGCAAAACTTACTACTTTAATCAAAATAAAAAATAAAATACATCTCCTAAAAATAAGCTAAGACCATATGGCAGAAAAACTACCCAGTGTCTACATACGACCATCATTACAATCCTTAAAAGAATATAGAAATATTTTAGACTGCCTATGAATCTTGGCATTATATTCATGTACTTGGAAGAGCTTGTAAAATGATGGTAGCAGTTGTGAGATGCCTAGAAAGACTCTGTCAAAATTTCTCATTTATAGTCACTACTGTATTTTAAATAGTCTAAAGAATGATTACAAGTTTAAACCTGCCTTTTAAGGAAAAAAATCGTGCTTCAGTGGAAGAACTCTAGATATTTTACATCAATTAGAAAGTCAATCATTATGTTCTCACAAAGATAGTTTTCTTAATGAAAGAAATTAAAGGAATACTCAGTCTGAATAAATGTAATGCCCAAGAGTAAATACATTACCCAGGATTAATGCACTTAACTTGAAACAGAATTATCTTTTTTTCCTACTACTATAAGTAAATCCTTGAAAATGTCTCCATTTGTAATAACAGATGGCTTTTCATCAGAAACCACAGACAGTCTCCAGTCCATTATTTAATGCAGAACTATATTTGAAATAACAGTTGCAAAAGAAATTCTAATCTTTGAATAGCAAAGTTTGCTCTTGCAAACTAAACCCATCCTTTCTAAACCAAAAAATACTCATGGGACTTCAAGTCTCATCAGCTATCACTCAGTGGTATCAGGGCCACAGATAGCCATAATGGTGATTAACACCATGTGCTAATACCATACAGCTTGGCAGCTGAGTGATGAAAACCCCACAATTTAACAATTAGACATTAACCTCCTAACGGCACCAAAAGATCAACTGCAACTTTAAAAGAAATGTTATTCTTCGCATAGTACACAATTCCACTCAGTCTATGCCATTTGAAATTTGAGCTTTATTGTAGCAAAACTACTTCACCTTTTGTCTTTTGCCTCTCCTGGAACCAAACCAATCCAGTTTTCAAGTTCAAGATGCATACCTTAGGCAGTAATGTAATATTAATAGGCCTTAAGTTTATTTCTACCAGTTATTCTTCAGTTTCCAAAACATCCTGAATTTTGAGCAAACTTGAAAATGCACACTTATATTTCTATGCAGTTAGAAGTTATTACTTATGCTCAGACACAGACTTCTAACATAAATACCAAACCCAAAGTTATATGCTAACAAAGTTTGAAACCTAATCGTTATCTTTTATTGTGTTGGCAACCATAGTCCAGCTATTTGTCACTATTCTGCACCCTGCAGAAGCATCTGAGAGCCCCATTAAGTGCTGTACTGCAGGCATCCAGTGAACAATGTAGCCCCGTCGCTGAACCCTTACCAAAACAACGCACTGCTGGTTTCTAGTGGAACAGGAACACAGGAAAGATAGAGCTCACTTCTCACATGGTTTTGAAAAAAATCAAAATTGTCTCCCCTAGGGGGACAGTGCCCATAGTTCAGACCAGTAAAATCACTGCAATGTGATAGACTGTGAATACAGATGACTTGCAGCGATAAACATGTCTGGGAGGGCTCCCCATAATCTTTGAATAGATTTGCATATATTCTTATTGATTTGGATTGTTCTATAGGAGAGGACAACCATAGCATCATCTTGGATAATAATTCTACTAGGTTTAAAATAAGACACATATGAACTCCCACAAAAATTCATATAAAAACACCACCATAAAAATTTATAACTGACTCCTGGGGAAAAAAGGATCCATGCAACATCAGATACAGTTAGGTTAGTCGTAAAATAAACACAAATTAACAAACAGACCGAGGACAATTTGCATATCATGAAGCCCAGATCCAACATCTAACTGAAATAAACCACGAGGTTTATACCCTAATTAAGAAGAAAGCAAGCAGGGTTTGCTCTGTTTCTTGTTTCATATTAGCTACACATACAGTTTCTGGATAAAAGGGGAAAGCTTTGGGCTTTTAATGACACTGTGCGTGATGGGAACAGGCACTAGAACAAGCAGAACAAAGCCATCAATCTCACCCTGCCTTTGGGCCACCAGCTGCTGCTGGGCTGCAAAGCCACAGACATGATGTATATCCTGCTTCTTTAGCTCTAGTTAGTTATCGCCCAATCAACAAAACAGGTCTCCTTAGACCATCCTGCAACCATTCCCTTTGTGTCATGGCTCCATTCATCTACCGCAATGCATTTTTCCCCAGTGTTATTCCTGAAGGCCAGCTGAAACTTCTTGTTATTTCAGGATACTGCAGCCAGGCTGCTGAGGGAAACGGGTTGGTATGCACAGTCTACCTTCACTTCATCAACTGCCCTGGTTCCCAAACATTTCTGGATGCAATTACAGGCAACTGGAAATCGGTGCAGTGAGCCAAAACAGATGCAACATTCATGCTGTTCTTCTGAAAGACAAGGAGCAGAATTAGCCTTCCCCTGTCAGTTGCCCAATCCTGAAGTGACACAGCATGGTGGCACAGCACATGGCTGAAGTGTACGCTGCAGTCCTGCAACTTCCAATTAAGATATCAATGGGGTGGAGAGGGGAGGTTTGTGCCATCTTTAGGGCACACCATTAAAGGACACAGGAAACAGAAGGACGTGTAGTATAGCAGGAGGTCAGTAATGTATTCTGCCTTTTTAGTTTTAGGTGGGTTTTTTTTTAAACAGAACATGATGATGATCTGGGGTGCCTCTAGGCAGCATGTTAGAGGAGACAGTCTGACAGCTCCAAGGGGATAGCATCCTGTTGCTTACTAAAATGGGTCCATTCTCTTGGTAATCAGAAAACAAGCTCACCTGCCCTCTGTGGAGGCAAACGGTGACAGCAGTACCCCTCTCACGGTGCCCTCAGTTTTCAGTTCTTGAGCTCACACTTCTGCAGACTGCTGCCCCCCCAAGAAAACATCACCTTAAGAAGCCAGGCACATTCCCTTTTGAAGACATAATTCATTTTGTTCACAAACAAGATTGCTTTTGCATTATTTTAGCCCAGTTTCTCCTACACTTACAGGATGCAACTAATAACAGCTAAGCAATAGTCACCCCCTTATAACTTAGTTAGCAACACATGTCCCTCACAAGAATTGCTACTGGGGTTTTTGTCATTTGTTTTTTCAGCAGAATAGGATATATTTCTTGTTACCACAGAACAGCTGAAGGATACGTGATGTCAAGTCAACTCTTGCCTCATGACGCAAACTAGTCTGAGAAAAATGTTACTGCAAGGTTAAAAATAGTCCTGAATCACAAAACTAAAACTAAATAAAAGCTCTGTCCTTCTCTGTGGCATATTAACAATCTTTTTTGTCATCTGGTATGTATAACAACCATGAATAAAGAACATCTTTTAACTAGAAATGACACTGAATTAACTCTGGCAGAAGTTAAGACAGAACTCTTGTAATGTTCAACTCCTTTAAAATCCATACACATATACAAGATATCTGTCAGCAGAAAGAAAAACAGCTGGCAAAGTCTTTTTTATCAAATAAATCTTTCCTCCTGCAAATGTGTGTCACATGATCAGATAACTGTTCCACTATACTCTGTATGCTTTAAATTAATTCTGAGCCACCAAAACCATTTCATAGAAAATTCTATGATCACAGAGACGAATGATGTAAAACAGTCAGTTACTCCTAGCAACTGCAGCTGATATATATATATATTTTGTGCAGAGTGTGTTACAACTGAATGTGGAAGACTGCAATACCACCTAATATTTTCTTAATAAAATCCCTAATTTAGATTATTTTTTTTCAGGTCAGGAGTACACTTGTTAGTCCATATAACAATAGCATATGTAAATTTTATATTCTATATCATATATTCAAAATGGAGGGCTTTTTTTAAAAGCTGATTCTGCACAGCTTTTTCTGAGCCTGACTACCTTCATGTTTTCAGATCTTCATAGTCATTTTGTTCCTCATTAGCAATTTCATTTCTTGGTTGGCAGAGTAATCATCAAATGCATCAAGCATCAATAGCCAGACCAAGCAAATAATTATTTCTTAAACACATACAGAGCTTTAGACACTAGCTATCATCTACAGAAGTAGCTTTAAACACTTCAGCATTATAAATAAGAGACTGGTTCCAAATTTAAGACCTCTAAAATTGAGCATCTTCTAGCTACATAGTGGCCCATATTGATTGTTCAAATTCCGCTAGACAGTTCCCAATAAAACAGATCTATCATTTGAAGATAACTTCGCCTTTCAGTGTTGAATAGGCTTTCTAGTCTGCCAGGAAGATAACCACCACCAGTGAGGGTAGGTTTACATCTAGGGGAGAACCTGCAGATTAAAGCCAGTGAGTGTCTGAACACAAGGAATCAACCCCAGCTTACACAATCAGTGCGATGGGACTCTCTCCTCATCTTTCTGTTTTGAAATTTCTGTTCCTTCCCTAGCTGGGCTGGGTTTTTTGAGTAACCCTGCAGAGCTAACCTCCAGGAAAGTGTCAGTCAGCCAGTGTCATGGGATGGGATCAATCATGAGGAAGGAACAAAGAGATTTCAATACAACTGCATCAACTGTAACAAAAATAACTTATCAAAATCTTCACTTGCTATTAGGAAAAAAAAAGGGGGGGGGGGAGGGGGCACATCTGAAGATACTCTCTTCCATTACATAAAAACTCTCAGCATTTGGCTATTTAATATAAAAAACATTCAGTGAAACAGTTTAATGTTTCTTTTGGTACCAAGACCTTCCTTGTACATACACTGTACATAAATCAGGCTTTGAAATAAAAACTTGATTTTCTAAACACTGAAATCCAAATCCAGAGTCCAAGTTATAACCAGAAGTAACTTTAGCAAACGAACTGTTCAATAATCCTATGGTCCTGAAAAATGCTGCAGGCTTACTGTTTCAGGTCTTCTGCAAATCAGAGGAAGAATTTACAAGGGAAAAGCAAGAAGTTAAAGGGGTTAAATAAAAATGCAGTACCAAAATATATGGAGATCTAAAGGATTTATTTTACTTGTGCCAGGCATGTGAAATGCACATTTCACCAGTGCTGTAACAGATGTTCTGAGTTCTCATGTACTCTTGAAGTATAATTTTCTAATTCACCACAGCATCCTATGGAAATGAAACAGCAAGAGTAAGCATTCATTTCCTGAAACTTGAGTTCAAATGCTGATTAGATCACAAACGAAGTGAAACAGTCCAATCCTACAGGATGACACATCTGCGCCTTATGTCCAATGTCTATTCACTTCAACAGGAGTGGACACACCTACACACCTCCTAAGGTCAGACCTTGTGTTCACAGGGAAAAAGAGAGCTACAAACTTAACACCCACTGAAAAATCTGTTTGCAACTGCAAAGACTTCTTCAAAATAGAGTATGACTTCAAATTTCAGATTAGCTAAGGCATGGGGAAGGCATCAATGAAAATTAAAAATGTGGAGCACCAGCTCCTATTCTCTTGGAAAGAGATACACAACTGTACCCTGGCTGCCTAAAAAACAAAAACCAAAGCATCATCAAGCTGTAGTTAATTTAATTTTGGTGGTTTTCAACTGCTTTTCTTGTTGCTGGCCATTTTGCAAGTGGGTAGACAGGCTTCATCTATTATTTTGCTTTTTTTTAAAAAAAAAAAAAAAAAAAACACACAAACACAACACCAACCCCATCTATCTGTATATACAGAGAGAGAAACTCGACACCCATCCAGAAGGATAGCATTGTCTAAGTCCTAGGTTCTCTAGCCCTAAGTAACAGATCTGTCACCAGCACAACTGAGGGAAAAATACTAAGCATATCCAATATATAGTAACAACATACTGACACTGTGGAATGCTTTTCTCTTCCCAAACACAGACCATTCGCAGTCTGCAATTCTGATGTGATTAAAAACACTCAAAATAGTTCAAAACCACAAATGTGATACCATATGTAGATATTCAGTCTTCCCCACACAAAGGGAAAAGGGTGCCTTCCATATCAGTAATTCCTACAGACTCACGCACACTTCTAAACCATCAGTTAAGCACAATTAAACCTGGTGGCTTCAGCAGAAAAATGAGAACTACATAAGAGAATGTTTTTGATCAATTTGCCATTCATCCCCTTGAGAGTTAGTTTCTAATTTGTTACTCACGTTTACAACATGTTGTTACATCCTACCTAAATACTGTTTCTGTGTCTGGCATTGACCTTTTCAATGAGTATCTTTTGGGTGAAACTGAGTATGCAATTAAAAAACCTGAGCACACTACTATGCCTTTTTAGAACCATTAACTTTTTTTAGTGTTGAGTATTTAAAGCAAGTTTAGGGGAGAAGTAAGACAAATGCAATTAAAAGTTGTTGTTTAGGGAAAAAAAAGCAAACAGAATATTGGTTTTGTCTGACACGGAAAAGTAATTTTTTTTTTTCTGGATAATTCTTGTATTAGGCTAATTCTAGAAACAAACCAAAGTTATTATAAGTCAGGATTTTTCCAGACATATGGACTTATTAAAAATAAATAAATAAAAAAAGAAATCACACTAACTAGGGATTTTCTTACTTATTTGAGCAATGATACCTTTTATTAAGGCTTTTATATTTTTTTATATATATTTCAACTTAAAGTTGGTTGGGAAATAACTTCTGAAAAATAAGAACTAAATTGTTTAGAGACTGTTAAAACATATTTTTCTATTTATTTCAGCTACAAAATAAGTTCAAGAGAACATACTGTTCTTCCAATTAAAGTTAAATCAGCTTTTTTTATTGCATAAGAAGCATCATATGCATAAAACCAAAACACACATGAAGGAAAAAAATAAAAGAATTTTTGGAAGTTACTTATTTTAGGAGACATAAGAGTTAAAAAAAAATAAAGCCTTTTTCTCTCTTTATTAGAAATTCTGATAGACGATTTGAGGAGTGAGTCCACAGAGATTTTGTTGTTCCTGATTGTGAACTCACATCCCCAGCAGCAGTAAACAAGACATACATACGGCAAGGAGAGACTTTACTTCACAGGCACAAGCCTGGGAAAAAATAGGGGGTCATTTATTTCCACCAGTTGGAATGAATACTAAGGACTCCTTGGCGAGATGAAGCCAAAATGTCTGCTGTACTAAAAGCTACTAAGTCTGTAGCAAGCTTGGAAGCATTTCAAAACTGAGAAAAGTTTCTAACCTTGTCTGCTTGCAGAATGGGGCAGGATGGCAGGGAAGAAGGAGGTTTCTGTTGCAGAGACCTGGGGGAAAGCACAGCCTGGGATGACATTACTAAACCTACAACCACCGATTAAACATTGTCTTAAGGCAAAAATTCTACACAATGAGCTTATGCATGCATTACAGTGTGTAGCTAAGTCATTATCTGCAATAAACTGATAACCATTCATTAACTTCTGAGCATAAGAGACAACTGGCAAGCTATTTCATGCCTCGAAGAATTTACAGCAAAAGGGAGAGAGGTAAACACGCAGTGCAGGTGACTTTGTATCTGGAAAATAAAATGAATATTTAAAAATGCTGTTACCTGCCAGCTGTAAAAAGGATCGACATTGAGATGTCCCAACAAATGCAGTTTTTAAAACTGATACTGAATCCTTAATGTGCTATCAGGCAGAAAAATAAGCATAATCTTTCAATTAATGACAAACAGCTATTAGTAAAGTACTTTTTATTAGAAATAAATTTTATCATTAAAGCCTATATAAGCATATGAGAATGAGTACTAAATATGTGTTTCACAAGCAGCCCTAACTACAAGGGTCATAAAATAGTATGTGTACAGACAGTTACAGCTTACAAGACTCCATGGGGGGAGGTTAAAAATAAGATATGAAAATTAAAAATTAATAAGTCTACAGTACAGTTATTCTGAACAGACGTATTCCCAAAGTCACAACTCCCAAGACAATGTCTAAGGACAAGAAATTTGGCTCCATAATTATTTCTGAAGCACTTGGGAGTTCCGCAACTTATTTCATCTGCCTCAAAGCAGATTAATAACAGAAGGAAGGCTGCAGAAGTGACCAGAGCCCTACACCAGCTCCCCCCAACAGAAAGCCAGACATCACTGTATTCTGTGCACACAAAACACTGATATTGCTGAGAGCTACCTAGTCAAAGACAGAATGTGTCCTTTAATAATTCAGTTCCTCCTGAGACTCAGGAACAAGATAAGAGGCCAAAAACAACTCTGAAACAGGATCTTCGGAATTGCAGGTAACATCCACGTTCATTGGTACGGACCGCAACACCTATGTGCTCTTCCACCACCAGGCAGCATAACCACCCAGGTGGCACCACGCAAACAGCCCCAGGCCCTCCAGCTGCATCTCTAGCCTTGGGGCTTCCAGCCCACAGCTCTCCTGGACAAATACAAAGACATAACTTTCTACAGTCCAGGCCAAAATCTAGTTCCCCCCACACCAGTTCACATACAAGTTCTTAGAGATCTCTTCCATTAAGAAATCCTGTTCATTTAAAACACTTTTATCCTCTCCTTAAGGTGCTTCTCAACTTCAGGAAATTCAAATCTTGCACAGAAATTATGAATGTCTTGCCAGACCTGTATTTTCCACCTCCCCTTCATAAATATTCCCAAGTGTCACACAGAGGGGCTACAGCCTTATAGCTTTCCAGGGAAAACTGTAGGTCTCACCTTTAAAAAAAAATTTTTACACATACATGCAAAAATCAGAAAGTATGTTTCATAACCCTTCATACCATGTACACATTGTTACTTCAGCTTCCATCTGCTAAATTCTCTCGAGTATCATCCATGGCAGACCAGTACTTTAAAAAACTGACGTGTTCTTCCTTTACCATCAGTTTTTCCCAGAAATATTTAATATCCCTTCTGCTTAGAAGAACTCTCTAGGTTCTGTCTCCTGAGCACATCTCAGGTAAACATTTTTCACACTGACGTTTTCTGTAGTTTGTTGTAATTCAGATTCTACTTTTCTATTATTCTATGGTATCAGTTAAGCTGCTGTTTTTCCAACACGTAGACTTTTTTCTTGGCCCAAGGACAAGCAAGTTTCACAGCTTTTGAAGCTGAAAGGAACCGTCATATGATCTAGCACCACAATATTCTGATCTGGCAAACTGCACGGGCCATAAAGTTTCGCAAGGCAAAGCCTTCAACTCTGGCAGAATTAGGACATATTTTAGCAATTTTAAAAAGATGTGTTAAATTCTAAATATATGATGAACACAGCAAACTTCAAATTTCTCTCAAATAGGTAAGCAATGAAAGACCTTATTCAATTTCCCAGATGAAGCTGGTGGCAAAACAAGGGCTCTAATCCTCCAGTTATGTATCTGAACTACAAGGTCATCCTTCACCTGTTGTATTCCTCATACATGCATTAAAATACACACTGAGAATATCTTCAGGTTTATACATGAGCAAGACAAATTAAAAAATTAGCTGAGTGCTGCCATTGTTTGCTTTGACTGACCCCCTACCCAAGTTGTTTCGAAGATTGTCTACAAAGGCTTTGTCTGGTGGCAGAAAGGGAGAAAAATGACAACTAACCCTTACAAGTGAGAAATCTTACAATAGTCCCTTCAGGTAAAAACATAAGTGACATGTATTATTGCAAAGGGAATTTCTATAAAGGTGGTGAACAGGAACAGAGGGTAAAATCTTTCCTGAAACACTGAATAAAACAAACACCATAAAAATAAAACTACTGAAGTCTTGATAAATTGAATACATATCTCAGCACAAACACACACACCACTTCCCATACATGTATTTATTTTTAATCCTAAATCCTGTAAGGGGCATTAACTCAGCACAAGTGATTCCAGCCTGTGTTATATTTTATATATAAGCAGCAGAATTCTTCAGTCAGCACACTGTTCAGTAGAAAGATGAGTCCAGTAAAACCACCCCATCTCAAACTTCCGCAAAGTCTTTAGTTCCAACCCCTCTCCCCTGTACGAGTGTCTAAACTGTAGAGATTCAGGAGTAAAAGAAAAGAATGGTTTGGGTTGGAAGGGACCTTAAATAAAGATTTAGATTCAACCCCTCCTGCCATAGGCAGGGACATCCTCCACTAGACCAGGTTGCCCAAAGCCCCATCCAACCTGGTCTTGAAAACTTCCAGGGTTGGGGTGTCCACAACTTCTCTGGGTAACCTGTGCCAGTGCCTCACCACCCTTACAGTAGATAATTTCTTTCTAACGTCTAATCTAAATCTACCCTCCTTCAGCTTAAGGTGGCTACCCCTTGTCCTGTCACTACCTGCCCTTGTAAACAGTCCCTCTCCAGCNCAACCCCCCTGCCATGGGCAGGGACACCCTCCACTAGACCAGGTTGCCCAAAGCCCCATCCAACCTGGCCTTGAACACTTCCAGGGAGGGGGTGTCCACAACTTCTCTGGGTAACCTGTGCCAGTGCCTCACCACCCTCACAGTAGATAATTTCTTTCTAACGTCTAATCTAAATCTACCTTCCTTCAGCTTAAGGTGGCTACCCCTTGTCCTGTCACTACCTGCCCTTGTAAACAGTCCCTCTCCAGCTTTCTTGTAAGCCCCTTTAGGTACTGGAAGGCAGCAATAAGGTCTCCCCAGAGCCTCCTCTTCTCCAGGCTGAACAACCCAAACTCTCTCAGCCTGTCCTCATAGGAGAGGTGCTCCAGCCCTCTGATCATCTTCATGGCCCTGTTCTGGACTCACTTCAACAGGTCCATCTCTTTCTTATGTTGGGGACACCAGAGCTGAAGGCAGTACCCCAGATGGGGTCTCATGAGACCAGAGTAAAGGTTTTGACTTATCAGAACACACAATAAGGCATTAACCACATAAATAGTGTAATTTAATCAAAATTACTACAGAAGCAGCAAAAGCTATTAAGGCAGCAAAAGTCATATATGAGAAATACACAGACTTACTGCATATCTAATGACATACAGGGTATCTATTAGAAATGGCAAGATTCACTTGTTTCAGTAACTGGGTTGCTAAGAGCCTTTGCTATTATTATGCCTGACCTGTCACTCTTTGTAGGTTATCAGCACAATTCATCTACTGTCTCAGCCACGGAAAGGGACGTTCTTAGAGTAAGGAACACTATTCTGTGCTTATTTTGGGAATAAAACCAAAACTATGATCTTTACAAGAAATAACATCATTCTGTAATGGATTTTATTGAAGATAAGATACATTTCATTGCTATATCTGTTTTCCACCTGATGCAATATATATCGTGTGTGGATTACTGCACAGCCTCTTTCTTTTTTCCTGGGGCAAAAACTTCAGATAAATCTATCATCACATGTTGAGTTTCATACAGTATTTCAAGAATTTGTTTCCACAGCTATTCCATCTGTTGTACAGCAGTATCAGCTAATAAGATGGTTTTAATATGACAAATGGATAACATTTATAAATAGCTGAGTAGCCAGTCTCATTTGCTAAAACAACATAGACACTTATGAACCTAAAACTCTGAAGTGGTTTTCTGTGCCACTTCAATTTTTCTTTTTAATCTTTCAGTCTGGTTTTGCTTATTCAGAAATCTGGACTAAGATAATTTCAACAGCTAGAGGAGTTGGAGCAAATGCACCACAGAAATCAAAGCAAGCTACACAAAGTACAGACCCACATCAATACTCCCCCAATGCTCAGATTATCTAGATCCAGAATTTGATAAAAAAAAAAATCTTTTTTTTCTGAGAAAATTAAACTGCAGTGCACTAGCCTGGCACAAACCTTTTTCATCCCATACCACAATAAAGATTCCTAGCACAATGATCTGCAAAGCGGTATTTGAATTTACTCCTCACATGCAGACAAGTTGCATAGAAATGGACAAGGTAAAATTTGTGAGATACACTTTTATACACAGCAAGTGTTCCTCGGTACACCACTTATCTCAGAAGGAGCTGCAAGCTCTATTTCTCTGATGGAAAATAGCAGCCAGGCCACAGCAATAAGAAGAGGTGTTATAATTTGTCTTATCAGGGAGTAGTAGTACTTAACCAAAAAAAAAACCCACCAAACAAACAAGACAGTGCTCCAGTTTGAACCTTTATGTTAAAGCAAGCTACTTTCAAGCTTTTCTTGACAAATAAATAAAAACAAGTTTCTGCCCTTTGAGAAGCATGAAATACACTGAGCAAAAATTTTACATGGGAAACATACATAGTTGATTTCATGCTCAGCATTTCCTGAGACAAATCTTTCCTCTTTGAGGGCAATGCTTCACCAGACATGTTGTTTCAATTTCTCTTCCCCTATTCTACTATATTCTTCCCACTACCCAGAATGCTACCACCACAGAAATCATCTTTTCAGGTAACTAGCATACACTTCTAGCAGCTGAACGAGCCATTTTAATTGAACTGTATGAATGAGCCATATTAATTTCAGTTGTAGGAAAGGGCTTATAGTTTATAAGAGCATTTTTACTACTTCTTTCTCATTTATGATCTTTTGTTCCTTTTCTGCATTTCTATATCACAACCACTCCTAATCACACCCTCCTAAGAAGTCCTTCTCAATACACTTGCTGGCTTTTTTCCTTTGAATGCTGAAACCTGATTACACAGGCAGCACATAAACCCTACATGAACGCCCAGGCAAGCCCTCCCCAGTGAAGCTAAAAGTTGTATTTTCTGATTATTGACTGCGGGATCGGGTGCTCTGATACTCAGAAACCAAGAAGATAGTTCAGTTTAAAAAAAATATTCGGTCTTTAATTTCACTTAAGCTTGAGCAATCAAGCTAATAGCAGAACAATCCCTGAGCTGAAGGCAGCTAGTAGCTAAAATGATAAACAGGAAAGCTAAATATTGCATGAACAGGGGATTACAGCTTGAGTTAGCATAGGAATTACTCACTGGTGTTCAACCAATTGTGCCACTTGGCGCCAACCTTACAGTCATTGGAACGCCCTTGGGAATGATTCAAAACTTCACCGTGGCCTCTAAATAAAATCTCCCATTCAGCCACAGAGGCGTGTTATGAGAATTACAATTGCAGGAATTAAGCACAGATCCTGAAATAAGTAAAATCAGTGACAAAAATAAAGTCAGAAAAGTCAAGTCACTCCTACTTAATGAAGACATCAGCCAAAAAGAGAATACTTTCTTTTTCTTTGTGGTAAGAAACAACTGAAAATGTCTGCAGTGTTTCTTCTACTAAACTGAAGCTAATAGTAGGAAGATGGGGAAGTAACATATGGCAGAAACATGACTTGGGTAAAGGAACGAAGCTGTGGCCTGATTGCCCAGGACTGATCTGGGCTAGAAGATGGAAAAAATCCTCCTCCACACTAACAAGCCAGTCAGTCCTGCACTCCTGAAAGCCCTGCTTCTCCTGAAGACACCCATAAGAGCCTGGAAATTCCCCTAACTGCCCTTTTTAAGGTTTCATTTTTAACCACAGCAGACTAAAGGCTAGCTACTACCACATGGCACAGCCCTGACTGTCTGACCCTGACCCAGCCCTTCAGCTCCTCTCTCCTCCTACAATAATTTGATTCAAGGGCACTAAAAGATTTTGATACTTTGGTAAAGTATGTTTTCTGCCAGTTTATCTCTCTGCACCAGTATATCATAGGTCAGAAAAGCAGCAAAGCTGCCAAATGAGACGCAGGAGCATGCAGGGAGGAGAGGAAGGACTCGGGAGCCGTAAGAATAACCTGCCCTTTCAGCAGCTTCTAGCCAGCACATCAGGCAGGCTGTCATGTGGACCCATATCTCACTTCAGAACATGAATAGGTGGGGTGGAGAGACATGCCAAAAATTTTATAAGTCTCACCTATATAATTTTGAATAATTCAAAACAGCTGTTGCAACTTGTTCTGAAGAAAACTGTAGATGCTTCAAGGGAAAAGAGCATCATCCCATACATACATCATACAGCCAAAAGCACATAGTGGCTTTTGAGTACAGCCACAATGAAAACAACCACTAACAATTAATTAATTCCAATGCCTATGGACAAGATATCATTAATGGTTCTTAAGGAATTAAAATAATAAATTCCCTAATGCAGTGTAAAACTTTCAGCAACTTGCACAAAATTTAAAGCTTGCTTGGGAGATATCTGAAATTGTGTCATTACATATTACATTAGCTAGAAGTTGCCCATATTTTAATCACTTGTGTTTTCCCTTGTAGTGCTAATTTTAATTTTGTACTTGCACAATTACAATTCACCCTAAGAAAATGAATGCTAAAGATAAACCAATTCACAAACTTATTTTCCTGGCTTTATCATTCACCACAAGCAAAGCATATTCATGCAGAACATATTAATGTTTCAAAACATTAATAGTATGGACTGCGCTATGCAGAAAAGAAATATAATATCAGGTGTGGATTGCAGATACATAGTAAACCCTAAATTCAGAATAATTTACAAGATGACTACAACTTAAACTGTCAGTCACAGCTTGACAAGACAACAATTTTGATATAATATCTTTCAAATTACAGAGCAGCACAACCATGGAAATTGTAAACACAGTAAAATCACAACACAGTAAGACCTTTAGGGACTTTTAAAGCATGGCCAAACTCAAATTTTCATTTTCCATAAGTGACACGGCAATCAACGTTTGACCTGAAAGAATTTATTTTTAACAATGCCTCCCTCTTTTCTATTTTTTCTATTATTAACAGGGGCAAAGCCAGGTTGGCAGCAGAAGGCATTAACAGCAGCCTCAAGACCAGAAAGCAGGGGAAGAAGGAAAGGAGGAGATTAGCAAGGACCCACACCTTGCCTAAAGCAAGCCCAGAGCATCCAAAACACTAAGGAGGCATGGAGCGAGGACCAAAATACCACACAATGGAAAGGAGAGGGCTTACAGCAAACAGAACCTGAATTACATTCCTAAAACAAATCTCCAAGAGAAAGAAACAGTTGGTCGAGGAAAACACCTACCAAGGGATATTCTTAGCAGGAACAGAGGAAACTCCTGACCATCCTAAAGGATGCTGTGAGGGAGGCAAAACAAATCAACATGCAAACCAGGACAACTTGGTATGAATGCCAGAGCTTCCTCCTTCCGCACCTTCAACCTGACTCTGAGCAAGAAAGGAAGATGGAGTCTGTAAGGGTAATAAAGCTACAGGCTTTATTCCTCTAGACAAGAAAATTCAGGACCTTCTAGAGAAGAGATACTGCAGAAAAACAGAGTCAATAGTTTATTCTCTTCACTATCTCTTGCAGAAGATTTTCCTGGCAGCATGGGACAGCAGCCTGGAAGCTACTTCTATAGATCCAGCTGGAATGAGGACAGAAAAAAGCATTTCTATCCTGCTCTTTGTAAGGTTGCTTCAACCTTCACTACTGCCGTAAAATGGCATGGGGGAGGGAGAGTATCTTCTTAGAAAACGCTACTTTTTTTTAGGCTATTAGTCATTCCACTACAGCTAGAAACATTTCTGTCCTTGGTGGTGTGTGATATCTCAGGTCTTGGGAAACATTCTCACACATCTACATGGAACCTGAAATTCTGATGCATTGTATAACTCATGTCTTTCACACAATTTTGTTTCACATCCTTTGCCCTTACTTCACACAAAACCAGATATATCAAGAGACGAGAGCATTGCAATTGCACTTCTAACTCATTAGTCAGAAATGCTAAATCAAGTTATAGCATATAATTCCCAGGATTATCCAAAAAAACCATTACAAAAACATACCTGCCCCTAATAGTGACACTATTTCAACACTGTTATTACCACTAATCAGATATAATTTGTTTATATTCCCATACTTCATACAAGGTTATACATCTCAAAAACTACTGGAAATCTGTCCGGAACTTTGACTGTCACTGAAGGGACATGAAACACACCATACTTCTCACATATTAAAAATGTTATTGACAACAAACTCATGGCACCAAGTCATGCGGACCAACTTTAATTCATTTATGTGGTAGGTATAAGAAATTTTTTTTTATACATAAGTTCAAGGAATTTTAAAAACCTTATTATTCCTGTCTATTAACAAACATGGAAATATAATAGCCTACAAAAGGAAAAAAAAGCTTTTTATATAAGCAAACAATAAAATGGGGGTATTGTTTTGTACCTAAAAAATATAGCTATAATACTTAACAATCTTCATTTGATGAGAATTCATTGAAAGTTAATAATCAAATAACATATCATCAAACAGTAGTTTTCCACACTACACTTCAGCATTCCTGTAGAACAAAGCACAAGTATACCAGGAACACCCAGAGCAACAGAACAGTGTGTTTTCAAGAAGCTAGCATAGTTTCAAAGCTATCTCTATATTAACCAGCAATAGAAGTAATTTTTAGAGATAAATGAGGAGACAGTGTAGATTTTATAGCCTCATGAATTACAGGAAGTCTCATATAAGCTAAACTTCTATCTGTGTAAGAAAAAGCATCTCTTAGTTCACACCTCTTAGTCACCCAGAAAAGCTAGAAGCAGCAGAACTTGGGTGCTGTGCTAACAGAGACGCTCTCTTTGGCACTGAAGGAAACATCTTAGGTTTGTTGGTGAATGTATTGGGTTTGCATGGCCAGGTTTTGGTAGCAGTGGGGCTACAGGGGTGGCTTCTATGAGAACCTGCTAGAAGCTTTCCCCATGTCCAACAGAGCCAATGCNCTGGCCTCTGTTTAGCACTTTGTAATTGCCCAACTATTTATCAAATTCTTGTTTGTATTTCCCATACTGCAGTAGTGTTTGCTGCCATGGCTAGTTTACCAACAGTCCTAACTTAGATGTTTTTCCTCTCTCTAGATACGTTTACAAAAGCTGCAGTCATACAAACACACATTGATACTTCCCCTTACTCCATTACCAGTCTCAATCTCTGATCTTACCCAAAGAAGAAACATGTCTTTAATTTCATAGTCTAATGTTGTACATTACCTATTCTCAAATATTCGTTTTTGTTAAGCATCTCTTTCCTTTAAAGGCATAAGCAGTACAGCATTTGGAAATAGACTAGTGTTACTTCTTTTTCCTACTTTCTCTGAAACACAGATTCTAGAAAGTGTGCTTGCTTGTTTCCCAAGTGTCAACCGGGACTCAAGTTTTCTTGCAGTGGATTCTTATAAATACAACTCATCACAAAATGTTCTGTGAAAAGCAAACAAACACCAAAGGTATAATTGACTTTCACTCTCATTCTGACTCCCATTCTATAACAGACTGGGTATATTTTCAATTCAAAAACTCAAAGTCAGACCGAGCAGTGCCATCACTATCACGTACCTTGCAGGAAACTCAATCAGCTGGGATTAATGGCCAATAGAATAATGCGATAGAACATCGAATACACAGAGGAAGAGAATGGCCAAGCACTAAGATGCCACTTCTGTATTCACTTATTGGACAAAGAACATCTTTAAAAGCCATGTAAAGATTTAACAAGCTGAGCAAACTGAGCAACACCACCAGACAAAATGGACAGCTTGATAAATCAGTGTGTGCAAGCAAACTTCGTAATGTCAAGTTGCCCTACATTAAAAGTCAGTCCTGATTTAGAATTATTTTGCTAAATCAAGAATTAACTGGCTATTTCCAGATTTTAACAGAACTTCTAACCTGATCAGCTACATAAAAGCAAATTAAAACCATAAACCATAAAATTAAACAAAAAGGAATATTTAAAAAGCACCAATTAATAGCAGAAAAAGAGGTCAAACAAGTATTTTCCTTTAAACTTAAAATTTTGCAAAGGAAGTTGAGAATATCAGTATTTTCTGATCCATTCTGATATCATCTATAACCTCATGTAACATTAACAACAGAACTCTAAACATATAAGCAACTCAAGTACTCTAGTGTTTGCAGTACTTTGATTTTAAGGAAATAAAACATTTTAATCATCACACCCGCTTGACTCTACTAACTTCAAGCCTGGCTTCTGACCCTGGCAAGACAATAGAGACTATAATCAAGAGTAATATCATTAATAACCTGGATGAATAAAATCTACAAGAAAAGAACAACTATAGCTCCTGTGAAAGGATGGCCTCCTTCTCTAACTTGCCTGAGTTCTGTGAGGCTGTCAACACACATATGCATAAAGGGGACCCACTGAACATAACATAATTGTGGAAAGGCTAAATTAAGCTAAATTGGCAGGGACTGGAAGAAAGGTCATTTTATAAATTGACAGCCAGGTAAAGGATAGAGAAGAACAAAAAAAAAAGGTGTAATAGTCTCTTTCCAGAACAGAGAAAGGTGATGGAAGCCTCGGGCATCACTTGCAATTAGCTTTATTCACCATCTATCAATGTCCAGCAGAATGGAAAATACAGTGAAATCCTCTAAGTTTGTAATTGAAACAGCTTTCTTTACCCCTCTCAATCCCACTACATAAACCTGTACTGAGCTGTACTGCCACTGACCCTACCTTAAAGAGCTATGAAAGCATGGAAGAAGGCATACAGAAAATCTTCAGTCAATAAAAGAAGAATCTTTTATGTTGCTTTCCCCACTAATTTGTTGGAAGAAGATGCTGGCCACTCAAATCTTGCCAAAGTTCTGTAAAAGCACAAACAGCATGTTTTCAGCTGCAGATATTCTTTCACAAAGAAGGTATCACCATGAAACATGTCATGTATTCTCGCAAGACACTGCTTCCACAGAAATACACACTGTCAAAACTTTTCTTCTTTATCAAATTTTTATTTCCAAGCAAACAGCTACACTATCATATTAAATTAGCTATGGCAGAATATTTTAGCCCAACCTTCTATTAAAAAACAACATGAAGCTATTAACTAGAAATTACAGGATTATCTCTGAAGTAAGAAATGACAAAAGGGTAGACAGTTACAAAATCTGATTTATATACAATGTAGACCTAATAACACTGACCAAAAATTTTAACTTCATGTTGTAGTTTAACCCCGCAAGCAGCTAAAACAGCCACACAGCCATTCACTCACCCCACACACAATGGGATGGGGGAAGAAAATCAGGAAAAAATAAAAAAAATTTTTAAAAAGGTAAAACTCGTGGATTAAGGTAATGACAGTTTAATAGGACCAAAAAGATAGATAATAATAATAATGATGCTGATAAAAGAATATACAAAACAAGTGATACACAAGACAATTGCTCACCCCCCACTGACCAATGTCCAGCTTTTTTGGAGCCACAGTCACACCCCTGGCCAGCTTCCCCCAAGGTATGTACTGACCATGACATTATATGGTATGGAATAACCCTTTGGCCAGTTTGGGTCAGCTGTCCTGGCCATGTTCCCTCCCAGCTTCTTGTGCACCACCAGCCTCCTCACTCGTGGGGCAGTATGAAAAGCCGAAAAGTCCTTGACTTGGTGTAAACATGGCCTAGCAACAACCAAAACATCAGTGTGTTATCAACGTTATTCTCATCCTAAATCCAAAACACAGCACTATACCAGATACTAGGAGGAAAATTAACTCTATCCTAGCTAAAACCAAGATACTTCACTATACAAATGGTACCAACAGCCCAATATGGTAAGGAAGGGATGTTAGTCTTTCTACTGGTACATGTACTAACTATGTGTATGTATATATATATAACACTTCAGTATTTTAAACTCACAATAACATTCACTTTAATTGAGATAATACTAAGCAGAACTACTGCACTAGCTGAGCTTTCCTCTCTGAATCACAGCAGCACACTCTGCCCCCAACAGCCATCCCCACCCTGCTCGGGCACCTCAGACCCTCGCTGTAAGGACACAGGTCACAGAGTAAGTCAGCACTATAGCAAGTCTGTGACCCCAAATCCTGCGAGACCGTGCTGCCTCTCAGCAGGCAGTCCAGAAAGATACTCTGCACATCATTACCCATCTTCCTGCTCACCCAGCACTTCTCACCCAGCCAAAAGCTGCATCGAACATTTACTACTACAAGTTGGGAGATGAAAGTAAGTATAGAATTATACTTCACAGTATAAAGCCTCAAACATTAATTTTGTATATAATAAGATGACTAAAATGCTAAAGCAATGTCAAGCACAAGACTTTTCTTTCTTTTGTGTTCCTGTGCTGCCACCTAAAGACCAGAGTGAACAACAGGAACAGTAATAGACAATGCAAACTTATCTGTAGTCCTGGAACACACTATGTATTAAATGAAAACCAGATTCATGAAACAGTTCAATTCCACATCCCACTTCCGCAGTACTTCACCATTTTTCTATTTTCCACACATTAAAAAAATCCAAACAACCTATGTACGGATATATGTATCACTTACTAGTTTAACAAAGTCTGTTGAATAAGAAGCCACTGCCTTTAATTAGATTAATAAGAGAGTCAGCTTGCACAGTCTTGATCTATAAACTCTGTCTAGCCACAATACATTTTGCACTGGAAGCTAGATTGATGGAAAATTATTTTTAACTTCCTTATTTAGCTTTTTTAATTTAACTGATACCACCATTTAGAAAAAAGAAAGTTTCACAAATGCATAACCTTTCATGATATCTCAGTTGGTAACACTTGCAATTCATTTTTATTCCACCGGTTGCTGCACTCAGACTGTCTTCTGAAGTTTGCAGCCTCTCACATCTTGATGTTGAAAAGGTACAGGCAGTCATCACCCTGAAGGCCTCTGATGCCACAAGTCAGAATTCACAGATGTGTTATCTAATTTTTTTTTTGTTTTGTTTTAATTTTTATATATATATACATACACTGAGGCTAGGCTCAAGTGTGACCTGGAACACATTGTCAAACTTATCTGGTAAAATTATAATTATTATTATAATTTCCTTATAACAGAAGCTGAGATGCCCTGTGAGGACATGAAACAAAACACTGGGAATGTTTTAATAAACAAAACATTAAATACTCTCATAAAGAAAAAAATGCAAAGGCTAGTAACATTGAATGGTCTCTCAAAGCTTGATAATTACACATGGTTTTGGATTACCTACCAACATGTTTCGGGTATTAACACATAGATGCCCTACAAACAATTCTATCACAATCTATCTTGCTGGAAAAGGGTGGAAAACAGTTACAAGGTTTTCTTAAACAAACACAGAAAGCTACAGCAGGCTTGTCAGTTTCCACTTGTAAAGATCTGAAGGAAGGCGGCAGGCATTTATTCAATGCATGTCTCAAAACCACCTGCTCCTTACACAGGATAAACTTGCGCAGGTGCTGGGAAACTCAACCACCTCGCGCCGTCTATTTCATGAAGGCGGGTGCCTAACGGCTGTCGTCACCTCTATGAAAACCCAGGGCAGAGCGTCACGCTCCGTCACACAGATGGTTCCCTCGCACAGCTACAGCAGATGAGAACTTTGTCCTCACAGCCGGTAGCTTCAAGCTGGACGAGGCCAGTTACAGCGTGCCGCCTGTGACGGGGGCTCCTCACCACGGCCCGTTGCCCACCACCAGGTCAGGCCTCCGCGCCGAGAAGCGACATGCCACCCTGCCGCGCTGGGCCGCTCCTGCCCCGCCAGGCCGAGGAAGGCCTCCGAGGGGAGGCTGCCGCCTCCAGCCGCCGCCACCCCGGCACGAACACGCCGCCGCGCAGCGGCACAGCAGCGAGCCACCGCAGGCACTGCCGGACTCCTGCCGCCCGCCCNGGGCCGGCAGGAGAGGCGGTTGCGGCGTCCCCCCGCCCGCCGGTACCTGCGCAGGCAGTACTCGCACACGCCGCCCAGCTGTTCCTTGCTGACGACGTAGGCGAAGGGCTCGGCGCGGTAGAGCAGCTCGCCGGGTCGCACCCGCCGGCAGGAGCGGAGACCGCTGCCCTTGCCCGGGCTGGGAAACCGCTCCAGCGCCGCCGGCTCCATCCTCCCGCACGCGCCGCCACGGAGAGAGCGCGAGGCCGCCCCGCCCGCCGCCACGTGACGCGGCGCTGCCGCCGCCATCTTAAGTCGTGGCCGGGGCCGCCCCCGCGGCGGGCAGGAGCGGGGCTGGTCCGTGTTCGAGGGCGCGGAGGGCGTTTGCAGTTGGGTTTCCCCTGGCCCAGAGCCGCTCCCTCGCCTGAACTGACAGGCCGCAGAGACGGGGGCTCGCCTTGTGCCTGAAGGGGGGTAATAGAGTATTTCCAGTAGCACATCACTCTGCCGTGCTAGACAGAATAAAGTGGCTATCAACATTTCTGTTAATCGCAGCACATGCGGCAAGTTACAAATAGGGAGTACGTGGGGGGTGTGTGTTCGTGTGTGTTCAGTTACTTTGTAACTTTGTGGGTTGATTTGTTATTTTCTAAGGGAATGGGGCCGTGAGAAAGTATCTAATCATAAATCTCTTTGCGGCTGAGATGAGAAACCCTGGAGCTGCCTGGCCTCGGGTGCAACCTGAAGCGATGTGACGTTTAAACTGCCACAGCAGCCTCATCCAGCGCCGTTCCTTTCTTTACCTACGCAGCCTCACGCTGACACAGACGTGGAAAAAAAATACATCCGAAAATAAAAGCGGCAGGAGGATGCACAGAGGTTGCATACCCACAGCTTTATCGTATATAAATCCATTCATTGCAGAGGATGATGGGCCTTTCAGTTCGTTATCTTGGTCACAATATTAAACAGTTTGGTTCACAAAGGAACAGCCACTATAATGCTTCTGTCAAAAAACATCTCCAAAGAGGCCATTTTACTTAGGAGCTAGCATCCGGACATACTTAGGGCGCTCCCAGTGATCTGAACAGAAAGCAGCACTGCTGGGCCAGGACCTGCTCGGCCCCCAGCTCCAGCAGCGTCTCTCTGGGCGAGCACCCTGTGCACCACCTGCACTTTGTTACTCAAAGCCACCAGTGAGAGCCATCAAATAAGTGACAGGGGAAAAGCAAAACACTTGCATGACTAAGAGCACCACTCTGAAATGGTGACGCTCAATGCCCACCAAATGATGAGTACTTTCCTTCTGAGTCTTATGTAGCTTTCATTCATTTCTGGGATTACAGCACGATGCAGGCTAAACGTGCTGAACTGCAAACGGACGTGGTCTGGCTTTCCTTGTTATGCCTATAGAGGGAGTTGGGGCTTGTGTTTTGGGAAGGAGTGTTGCGCTGTCCTGTCGAAGAACAGCCAGCCAGACCTAATAGTTCTGCAACAGAGCTTTCCATTTCTAAAACACAGTCAGTCTTGTTCCCAGTAATGATTATTTCAGTCTGCAATTGTTTTCATCCAAGCTGCAACAAGGTAACCAGAAAGGACAATATGTATATCTGAAGTACTATTGGGTAGAGTCGAGGTACATCAAGCCACAGGATTCCCACAGAAAAATATATTTTGACATTCACTTGAATGCTGCAGTGATGTAATTCATTACCAGAAGAACTGACAGCAATCTGCCTGTCACTTAGTTATGCACACGACTATGCTTAGCTTCAGTTTTCTTAACAAATTTTTATGTGTTCAATTACAGTGATATTGTGAGATACTCAAGAATTATCCTTAACAGTTATTAAAATATTAAACGACTACCTCTGTATTTTGCTTGTATGCTTTACTGCTTCACCTATTTTATCCTCTGCATCCCCCTGTCTGCCGTTTTATTTTCTAAGCAGGCATTGCCCAAAGCCTGTAACATAAGCAAACCCAGTAATAACAGAACTTAACGCCTGTCTCTTAATGTCTGTCTCTTAGGTGGATAAACTTGAGATGAATGGTCAAATATACAAAAAGCATGAACTTAAAGTGCACTTGGGGAGGAGCTAATACAAATATAGAATACCAGGTGTAGCTTTCATTATTTTCTCAGTTTTCCAAGTCAGATTTTCTCACTCACATGTCTCATAATGCAACAAAATCTCACAAAGTACAAAAATGTGTCTGAGGGAATGACAGTCATCTTTCTCATACACACACACACAAAAAAACCCCAAAAAACCACAACCTTAGAGAGCTCAGCTGCTCTAGCAAAATGCCGAGTATGAACGTCTGAAGAAAGGGGCTTTCATCAGCCTGGCATAAGCTGTGCAGTGAAATAAGCCACAGAAGCCCAAGAACAACTTTTGGCTGACCTTGCATTTCTATTGATATGACAACATAATTGTAGCAATAGAGGCTACAATTGTAGTATAGATAAGCTTTTAAACACAGCATAAACATTGGCATTGATGCAAGGTTGGGTATTTTGACATCTGTAAGCAGAGCCTGGAAAACTGATTCTGAGTATCTACAGTTCATAGACTCATCTGCCTCGGAGAGCCATTCAACAGTCTTTGAGCAATGGCAATCAACGGAACGCCCAACTTGGATGTTTTTTTTGAAACATCAGTCTGAATTTTCTGAAAAGCATAATTATATATATTCCAATAAGCGGTCATTTAGTCCTTGACTATATTTAATTGAATTAATCCCTGTTATTAGTATGGGGTTTTTATATGACCAAGTCATCCACTGACCTAGACAGGTCAGACTTCTCAACAGCTATTTGAAATGCATGACACATTCTGGACTGAAGCAGCTGTCAAGGCATGTAATGGAGACACTTTTGCAGGAAATACCTCTTAATTGGGGCTGATGCTGCTGAGTTAGTCATACTTCCTTAGTGTCAGTAGATGAGACACTATAGTGGAAGTTCAGCTCTTCTATCTCAAGACAGCATGTTTTACAACATTAATTTACAGAAATAATTGCAGTAATGAAATAATCCAAACAGTTAAACAAATTCTGCTCCTTAGTATAAACATGCAATATCCATTCCAACCAACAAGATATAAAACTGAATTTTTCTGGGAGCAAAATCTGGCTCAAAACACAAAATGTTAAATTTTGAATTAGTACAAAATCTATGTCACTAGCAACATAGAATAGCTATCAAATAATTAGTTGAAAGCTTGTAAGGACAGATCTTTTATGAACACATAGAAATCTCTTGATGAGGTCTCTTTTTAATGTTGGTGTGCTAGTTAAAAATTGATTCTAGAATGTAAAATTTTAAAAAGCTCACGGGAGAAGCATTTTAAGCACAAATTCATAATTTCACTCACAGTTACATACGTTTTACCTGTTGATTTTTTACTACAAACTTTACAAAAACTTTCTACTTTGAGTCTTCCCTGCCTCAAACACATTGGTTTCCTTCAGATGGCAGAAGCAAGCTTCTGAAGTTCATCAGCACAATTTTTTAGCTGAAAGACAAGAGCTGTAAGTGTACTTTATATGGGGAAAAAATCCTGAGGCATAATTACACAAAAAAATATAATCTCACATTTTTACAGTGGCATGAGTCAAACAGTTCTTAAAATTGTTGTCTCCAGCAGATAATTTCTGGCAGGAAGCATTGAATTTTATTAGCAAAGACTTCCAAAAAATCTACACACACAGCGTGACATACCTTTGTTTCCTGCTTTGCTTTAAAATCTGATTTTTCTAATTTAAGCAGTAATGCTACACACGGCCAACTACTCCCATGTCAATTTGTAGATTGGGTGCAGATCTGCATAAAACCAAGCAAAATCATTGTCAAGTCAAACTGGCTGAAGGCTTCTCATGCCTTCAGAATCTGATTCCATGGCAGAGAAGTAAGTCTTTGCATGGATCTACGCTCTGCAGCTGAAACCAGGGCAACAGCTAGTGGCGATGATGACATCAGATGTTTGCCATCACTATACAAATAAGACCCTGTAAGCAAAAAGACCAAGACAAAAATAATCCTGTACAAAAACATTAAGAGCGGCCATCCTGGGGAAAACAAACAAACAAACAAACAACTCCTTAAGACTCATTCAAATTTATGAATCATACCAAACTCGGCACAAATAAAGTTTTACATAAACAGGTAATGTTGTAGAGTTATTTGGTGTCTTATCAATAGCCTCAACTACATCAAGTGTTAAAAGTCTCGCTTACATTATGAGTAATTGACTGTTCCATTTGATGTATCTTAACTACCGCAATTTCCCTTGGGCTTCGTACGCTTGCTGCGTGTTGTGTTCTATCAGCTGGGGACAGGCAGCGTGTCTATTTTTAGCAGTGACACATTAAACAGCATACATAAGAAAAGACGCAATAGCTATTGCTCACATATACAATGTGAGCAAATAAACATGTCCCACTGATTTCTCTCGTCCTTTCTGGAAAAGTTAGTTATTTCCATTTTCTCAGTGTTTACAGAAAAAAGGTACAGCTTTGCTAATTAAAGGTGTGCAAAGTTTAGATTGTAGTTTTCAATCTACAGCCCCATAGATTGTGTTTAGCCTGCCAGAACAATTAATTCACCATGTTTCTCAGGAAGCCTCAGATTCTGCCTATCACACATCATAAACTACACCACACAATCTGTTTTTCAAGCTTTATGTTGATATTTCTATCAACATTATCATTATTCCCTGCAAGGCTAAGCTGTAATTATTAAAATGACCAATGCTGAAGAAGCCTAGAGCCAGTATATACACATTCCACCTTAACAACCCCTTATCACATCATCTACTGTGTTAATTACTACTATGTCACAAACCTTTCTTCTGGATCACAAGGGAACTACTAACTATAGAATCCAGCTTGACTGATCTCCTAATTCCAAGTAGCAAAACATCTCTTAACTGAGAGTCATAAGGATCAAGTTTCTTTCTGTTTGTATTTGTGTTTGCTATGATTTTAAAATAGTTACATAGTAAAACTCTAGGCAATTGCCATCACAGTCATGTAATTTTCTTTTACAGGCAGATGGATGGCACAAATGATGAAGGCCATTAGAAAAGACTTAGCACCTCTGAAGTTATAATCAATATACAAACTATGATTTACTGGTGCTTTAATATGGCATGCCAAACCAGCTCCTTGTAAACCTGCAACAGTAGGAAGTACTGAGTGCATAGCATTAATTAATCAAATCCACAGACCTACTTCAAGTTCACTCCCCCACCTGTACACACACCAGTGATGTTCACTTTTTTTTCCATCCTGACACCAATACCAAAACCATTTTTATAATGCCCGTCATTGCTCTCTTCACATTTGTGATGAGGGCTAAACAAATTGCTTACATTTAGACTTAATGGCAGAGTTCAGCTTAGCGCTAAATTTTCTCATTTAAAGTCCCCAGCGACACAATATTCCTTCCACTTACAGACTCCTGCTGTTACCTTGGGAGTCTCTGCATTGGCTCAGTAAATGCTGTTTTCCAACAGCATCAAAAACCTCACAGCAAATAATTTTCCTTTTTTGTGTTCATGGTTTAAATGTTATCAGCAATGCAGTTAAGGAAGTTTATTATATAGATAGTGGTGGTCTTATATTTTATGCATTGAATACTTCTCCTGGTATGTTGATATAAGACATCCTGCTGCAACAAGAGTAACATATTTGATTCGGGGCAGGAGATACTGCATTCTTGTAGAGCAGCAGGTAAGACAGTTACCATCTACTGAGATTGAAAAGAGGCAGAACTGATTCTGTTATTGCAAGTTTGCCATTCATGGTCAATTTATACAGCAAGTTATCTGAAATAGTAAGAGATGTAAACAGAAAGCAAGCCTCAAATCTTCGTGACCTATACCAGAACACCAGTAACACTCTCAGACAGACTGTAAATTAAACTTCAGCCTTTCCAGTAGTTTCATCATAACAACATTACAAAGGCTTATCGGCAGCTTAAACAGATAACTGCAGCCTAGCTAGCAGAGTGAACTGAGGCGCTTAAAGTCAATTCTTCTGCAGTAGGAATGCAGGAGGAAGACTGAGAAGAATGCTTGTCACGTCTATACCTCACGTTATGATTAAGAAATACAATTCTGTGTTTGCATTGTTTTGGTCGCTGCTGTTTTCCAAAATCTGCAAATAGCTCAGCCTTTACCAAAAGGCATTTTATTAACTCATGCTCTGCTAAAATAGCGTATTTTTGGCCACGGCTCTTCCCAGAGGAGACAGTAGAGAACACAGAACCAGTACAGCCTGCCAGCACTATCTGACAACAGAACAGTCACATGGTAAGACAGGAAAAGAAACTAGGAACAGGTTGCATTACAGAGTATTATGGCTAAAAAGAGAATTTTAATAGCATATGGTTTTGAAGTTGTTTTGTACATATGATACAAGTTAAACATACATATTGACAAAGCTTGCAGGTAAGATGATTTTTTTTTTCCCTAAACTGTTTATACAGCACTGAATGTTCCGGTGACTTTGTTTTTAGACCTAAAATAAGATGAAGCCCATATGCATATAGGTGTTTGGATACTGTAAACTAGAACAGGCTACCGTGTTCTTTTCAAATTTTCAAAAGAAAGAATTGTTACAAATTTTTCCCCAGAGAGATAACAATCTTTAGTTAATTAAAAAAAAAACCAACTCTCAGCTGATGTTTTATCATGCTGTCATTACCTTGTCTCCTATTAACCCACCACTATTGATTTATTAATGTTATGTTGACTGTAGACTGCAAGTGTTTTAGATCAGGAGACAATATAACAGATTCAGTGGTTGCAAAGACCTACCTATTTTGGGAATCTGTGAAAGGGCATTCAACTCACTGAGCACTAAAAGACAAACCACACAAATAACGGTATTTGGTCTATTATTTTTTTCAAATGTTGTAAATATACAGCAGTGTAACAAAGTTCCATTTAAGTGGTACATCCAAAAGCAGCAGGTCACTAATATGCTCCTGGAAAAGATGCAACATTTTGGATAGGATTGTGTTCAAATAACTGTGAATCCGTTACTTTCATCCTGTGTAGAAGGGCTCTTGTTACTTGCTAAATTTATTTTCCTGTTTGGACAGGAAATCATCTAGCTAACAGTATGTCCGATTTTATTTAAATCATTTCATATCAAAGTAATCTTCCAGAAGTAAAGGCGATCTTCCAAAAGAAAGCAGCTTTAGATTTATAAGTTTATGTTCCTTATACTTTCCAAGACTTCATCATGGAACCAGGTTTCAGTAAACATATTAGAGTTTTGCAAAGCCTCAAAAAGACGCCTATAGTCTTCTGGGTATAAGTGACGTGTTTCAGCATTTTTTGGAATTTCTAGCTCTCTCAGTAATTTGCCACCATTGTCCAAGCTCCATGAACTGAAACAGACAAACAAAATCAAAACAGAGCATTTCTTTCTGTGAAAAATTAAAAAGAAACAGCATCTGAAGGTCCATTTCACTCTTCCACAGCTTCTAGAAGTTAACATCTTCCTACAACACAAGCTATTTTCAATCCATACTGCCAACAGGAAGAAACCTCTGCTAATAAGACATATAAATACAAAATAAAGCCCTCAGCAGACAGACAATACCAAAGCACGTAAGCCTCCTCATTAGAAGGTAGGTGCCTTCCCTCACTCCTCTGCCCCAACTGCATAAGTCAGTAACAGGCATTACAGCATAAAGAGGGGTTATTCTGGAAAAGCCAAGGTCATCTTCAAGAAGATGATTCAGTATAGCATGAGTTAGTGTGACCGACACCTCCCAGGTGTCTTCTTCCCTATGTAAACAGATGTATCCACTGTCTCCCCATCTACATCATCGCTATGAGAACTAGACCTTTTAGAAATGTGCATATGCATTAACTATTTCCCAGATAAGAAAAAGATGTATAAATACACAGAAGATGCACATTAGAAGCCTTCAAGGTTAGCTCCACTTCCTGGCCAAAAGATTGAGTGGAGATTAGGTACACCACTGAGCTTTAAGAGAGAAATCCATTAAGGCACTTTGCACTTGTCTTTGCTAAATGAGTTACTGGAATTTATTAAGGTGTTGTGGGGTTCTTTTCCCTTCTGGAAATTAATTCCCATAAACCACTACCAGCAAATGAGAAATATATTAATTACTTTCATTAACAAGTTGAAGTCAAAGCTTTCCAGACTGCAAATGCTTGCCATTTATGGGAAAGGGAGATTGACTGATCATAAAGTGAATAGCTCCAATGTGTTACCAAAAAGAATAATTAAAGAGAGTTGCATAATTGGTAAATAAGTCTAAAGCCTAATTTCTTAATTAGATAACAGAAAGCCATCTGAGGACATCCCCACTCCACCTTCGATAACCTTCAGCTGTTTTTATTAGTGTTACTTTGATGCCTGTTATAAACTGAAACTCTTTTTCAGCTTTTAATTCCTGTACCTGTAAAACTCTTGGTGACTCCATTATTATGTCTGTAAAGTGAGTGAAAACTTCTTGCAGATACATGACCTCAGCTCCATTGGAGGTACAGACAATTACTGCACATCTACATTCTAAATACCTGTCGACCTTCCTGTCAACAGGTATAAATAAATCTCAAGTATTTATCATCTGTGAATACAAGCCAGGAACAGTCCCTAAAACATTGTATTGTGGGGTGCAAAAATGAAACCTTCTATTCTACATGTAGATAATTAATTTTAAAAAAAATGTACTTCAGCTGCAAATAAATACTGCTTTCAGAACATAGTTTAATATTTTCCCATATTTCTCTGAATAAAAGTATAAAACCTGTAATTCTTTCTTACTTACTTTAATCTATCTGTAAGTCTAGACCTGGGTTTAGCAAGACACTGTTTCACCATGAAAATAAAGGTAGATGAATTTGTGGGCTCCAAGCCTCCTGTAAACAGATTTTGCTGAGGAGTCAGTCGTACCAAACATAAATGTTCATTTGGCAGCCACTGCAAGAAAAACAAAACAAGCCACTGAAAAGTCATTTTTAAGACAGTGTCTCTCTTTAGCTAAGACTAAGTGTTTCATCTGTGCCACCAGTAACATTTCTCAAAGACTTAAAAGTTTTAGCAAGATGCTTTCACTGGAAGCTGAGGATTTAAAACTTTGTTCTAGAATGAAGATGCTTTACCTGCCCCACCCCACAAACAGGAAACTAAACAGACACACTGTCACTTCTGGTTTATTTTTTAAGACTGAACTTTCTTAGTTGAAATAGACAATAAAGGCTTGATGTGAGTTTTCAAGAGATTATATGGCCTATAGTATTCCTACACTATGCAAGGTATAAGATCTACCTGCCTTCGTATACAAAGACAGAATTATATGAGTGTAACACTAAGACAATATTGCAACTTGAGGATTTTATGAAATTGAGGGGGGGGAGGGGGAAGTCTTTAACTGAAATTAATGTAATTCTGTATTGGCAGCAATGGACATATTGTCCAATAGATCTCACATTTGTACTTCTCCTAAGCCTGTCACAATACATCTTGCATAATCCACCTGATATATCAACCTCTCTACATGGCTTTACAGCAACACACCTAAGTGTGTAAGGCACACCCAGTCACTTATATTCACTTGTATTGTACAGTAACATTTAAAATAAGACTCAATATACTACCATAGCAGTTTTCTGGGGAGGGTAAAACCAAATATTAAGTAAACATGCTTTTATATTATTGGTATTAAATAGAAATAATCTTGTATCATACAAAGGAACATCATTACTTCTCTAAAAGAGAAAAGGAAAGAACTTTACATAGGGTATTTTTCCACTTCTCAAATTTAAGCTTTGAGACTCACACTTTTCAGCAATTAACTAGCACACGGAATTTACACCAGACACGTGAATAACCATTTTAATCAAAACCAGCAGCATACTGACTGCGCTATTAATTGTGGTAACACTTGTTTTGTTCAAGCAGGTAGATGTGACCCTGTCAGTAAATTCTTTTGAAAAAGATATTATCTGTTCACACTTCTTTATGCTTTTTATTCACAGTATTTTTTCCATCACAGACAATAGATACTAGTTTATTTCAGTTTCTAAGCTAATAGCAATTCTTCACCCCACTTCTGATGTGTCTACCTGCTGCCCATAAGTTTTAATTAGAAGAGCAATTATAAAAAATATACTATTCACAGATGAAAAACCAATATGTGTAAGTGTAGTTATAAAGTATTTTAACCTTTAATTAAAAGTGGTTTAGCTGCATTTGCAAAAGGAGAAAAGTACACACAATCATCTTACCGTGCTTTTTGGTACTGCCAATCCACCATTTTTCAAATTAGTTACAAATGATGACCAAGGTTCCTATGGAAGGGAGGAAATACATTACAGAATTAAAGTGCTTTGTTAGAATTTGGAAAAACATTTACCATCAATCGTGTCAAATTAGAAGTTTACTCCCATTCTAAAATTTACTTTAAAACCATGTAAACATATTAGAACTAGAAAAAAATAAAAGGTAATAAGCACACACAGACCAGACTGAAAATGTTATTAATGACATTCCTAACAAAGTATCTGAGCAGCACTGGTAAATTACTTATAATCAAATAACTTGTATATATTACCATGCATTAGTGGAGCTACCTATTGGTTTCAAGTTCAAAATGGGAACCAAAGCTAAAAACTGTCAGCTGACCATAAGAGCTGCTGTACTGAGTCCAAACAAAAGTCTCACCAGCTCAATAACTTATCTCCTGAAGTAGCTACAAGCAGATGTATAGCAAACACTACAAGAAGGGCATGCATATGTAATCGGTTCCTTAAGCATCATCTTATTCTTCAAATCTTAAAATATACCTCATGATACAAGATATTTGGAAGACAATAGATAGTGAAACTTTTAATTTTACAGTAGCAGAACATTTAAGCTATGAAGGTAGGTTCCTAGAAAAACAGACCACAAAGAAAGATAAATTTAAAAAGCATAAAGTAAAAGTTGATGGCCATGTGCTCATGTGGTGGTCGGGGGACAACATAAAAAACTTTTTAAAACATCCACAGCATGTTTGACAAGGTAAGATAGTTACTGACCAGCAAGAGAAGCAGGCCTGCTTGGAACATGAAGGCACCAAGACTGAAAAACATATTTCTACTGAACAGAGCTCAGGAAGTCAAAACCATACATGATGGCAAAATGCAAAAGACATAAAGAGCAGACTATGACAGATTGGAAGAGCAGTCTTCTAGCCTCACACAAGCCCTAGCAAGATGGAAAAGAGCTTTCTGTGGTGCAAACATCTCTTATCTACCAGCTTCTGAGAATAAATGTTTTTGAGTACAGTGGCTTGTAATGAAAATACTGACATCATAGTTAATAATGATGCTGCTTAAGTGAGAGTTTGACACAAAAGATGACTGTTTCTGGTTTTTACACCCAAAAGTTTTCAATAGTGCTCCAACTAATTTAAATATCAAATTAGTTTACAATAGTGAAACATTATAAACTCTTTTCTAAAAAACACATCCATAGCATTAGACCATGTCAGCTGGTACAAAAAACTTACCATGTGCAATAGCTCAATTTCACATCCTACTTGCCAAAGTACAGTAAGTGCTTGGTAAGCCCTCACTTCCCCAGGCTTTGCTGTTAATACCTAACAAAATGGCAAAGAAAGAGCATTTTTCTTGCAAAACCTCAGATTGCTTCTTTAAGCAAAATCCTTGTTATATATATAACAAGTGGTGAGAAATTAATATTTAACTCTAAAATTCCAAGGTAAATTATATTAGGCCTCAAATATATACTTTGTGCTATTTTAGTACATCTTGTCAGACACATGATTAAAAGATATTACGGCAGTCTACGTATTTCTTCATGGCAGTTACTTGGATAACTGAACTATGTAGGATTTTCCACTTATACTTTCCGGTCCCTTTTAAGGCAGAGCAGTTTCACACAGAAGAGAAACAAGGATCATATTTTGTATAAAAACCATAACATGGGTAGAGTTCATCAGCTTGCAATGATAAGACAATATTCCCAGTAAGACACAGGTGACTTCACTGAATATTAAGCAGCTTGCACAGTCGTCATCCTGATCAGTATTTCAGATCAGACAACTCTTAGAGCAAGAAAAAGAAAAACTTGTGGTTATTCTCAAACAGGGCAAAGAAAGAAGTAAGGAGATTTAACTTCTCATAAGAGATTTAGGAAGCCTTGTCATATAATCAATCAATCAAAAAAAAAAGGTTCCAATTGCTTTTACTTGAGTACACAACTCGCATTTAATAGGGTTCATCATAAACCCAGAAAACTTAATAAAAACCACAGTGACTGCATTAAATGAATAGGTGGGCCCCTATTTCCTTAAAAATCTGGCCACTAAAAACATACCATTTAAATGGATATTTCAGTGGTGTCCAACCTGTCATTTCGGAGAACAATATATTTAAGACTTTTAACTTTTTTTGGTAGGGTGTTAGACACAACACAGGTTGTGTAAGCACACCTGGAAGTCTGCTTACTTCAAGGTTTAATTAAAGGTTTGTGGCTCTGTATGAACCTCATAGTTTCACAGAAAGAAAAGGTACCCTTGAACTATCAGTACAGTTCTAGAGGTTTGGGACAGCGTAAATTACGAACGCATAACCCAGAAAGCTGCTCTGCACCTTAGTGTACAGAACCTTAATAAAAAAGTGTGTAAATCATTCATATTTTGCCACAGTTTTTTTTCAGTATTGCATACAAAAGTGGCTAAAGACAGCAAGTGCATCTCACTGAGTATGGTACTGAGCAACTCTGAATCCTTTTCATGAGGTGTTTTGAATTCAGTCTTCATTGACTATTAATTGCAACTAGTAAACAATTTTGTTGCAAAAGCACATTACAGAATTTAAGCACCTCACAAGTTACAAAGAAAAGCGGCTAGTCTGATGCTGCATATCCTTCTCAAGGACCAGCCTTCACACTTTGTAAGATTTGTGGTTATGTGACAATAGAAAGTTTCTTGACAGCACTCTTACTGAATAAAGAGAACAAGTAGGAAACAGGCAAGGCTTAAAAATTCTGGCAGGAAAAGAAATTCACTAGCAAAACCATTAACTATACAATATAAATGCTTGTGTTCTGTGAAGCACAACTTATTCTTTACTCCCTGTAATATCTCTTACACATACCTTGTACTCTTTTTCACTTATAAAGATGTTGAGTTCTACTCTTCCATATCTGTATATGGAACTGCATTCATACAGGGCAAAAAGCAGCCTCCAAAGTGTGTTCCTTTCCTTTTTTTGTGGTAAGATTCCAAAAATTTTCACAGGTACATCTGTTTCAATAGTGCGTAAAAGTATCTTTAAAATTTTGCAATATGTACTAGACAATCTCATTAATGCTGATGTCTAAGCTACAAACAATTAAGAAAAGAAAGTCTGTCAGCTCATGTTGTTCAAGAATGAATACAATATAAGCTTTAGTCAAAGCTAAGCCCAGTTTGCATTAGACTAAACCTTCAATAAAGACAAGTAAATAGCTGAGATTTCATATTGCCACAAGGGTTTTCTGAAGATGTGAAGAACCTAAGCAAAGCTGAAATGTAGGAAATAATATCCATTAATCTAGCATATATATTAAATAGAATGTATACCTCAAGCAAATCCCAAAGATACCGCCAAACTGCCTATGCACCCTTCAAATGCATTTGTAACACGTCTGAACATATACATATACCTGCCCTCCAAGGAACTGCTGCTACACCCATGGTTTCAAAAAGTTTGTCAGAACATACAGCAGGTGGTTTCACCGTTCCAGTCACCAAAGGATCCAGTCTGAAGAAGTCACCATAAATTACCTTTAATTGTCCATCCAGGCTATTCTCTAGGGACTGAATAAAATTAGTTTCAGTTGAAGAAGTCTGGAAGTAGTTACCTTTCTTTCAAAGCACCCGACCCAAAAAAAAAAAATAAAAAAAAATGTTCAAACACTACCTAAAATTGTTACCCAGTCACCAAGAGTCAAATCTCAAAGCTGCTTCTTAGAGCTGATAAAAAGAATAGCTTCCTTCATTGTGCAGGGTTTTTTGACATTTTTCTGCTGCTCAACTGGAGCTTTAAAACATATTCTTAAATTAGTAATATGTTCTCCAATGTTTTGCAAAAAAAACTATACTTGACTAAGCAAACCACTGCATTTAATGATTTACAACTGGAATTCTTCATACATGCAGACAGAATGTCTTTTATACACATTGTCAGGTGACAGTCTTTGGTTCCAAACCTCTACAGCATCATAACACAATCCTTCTAGCGCAACCTCTGCAGCTCTGTGTCTGACCACCTTTGAATCCTCGCAAAGCCAAGGTGAACAGCAGAGGACAACACCTGTAAGTGTCTTAGTATTACCAGTCAATTGCAGGACAATAGATTAAATAATACCATGAGACAATCAGAATAACCAAGACTATTTTTACAACTTTCTGAAAGCTACATACAGACGTATTGCTTAAACACACACAACTACAACAACTCTGATTAGTATAAGCCTCAAATTTATGCATGAAACTATTCATAGGAAGACTCTGAACTTGAATTCCTACATACACAAAACGTCAAATAGATTATAAAATAGTCTGTGCAATGTAAAACCAAACAATGCTTAATTAAGCGTTATTTTAGATGTTACAAATAACAATCACTGGCTAACTCCCTTTTGATCCAACAGTTGTTACATAATTGTAAGTTAATTTCTTTTTTTTCCCTTTACCTAAGTTTTAGAAACATGCTACCAAATCAAAAGCGTACCTGTAAATTTGGAAGAAAAACTGAGTTGCTTTCTAGAGCTACCACTCTAACACCTGCATTGAGCAGAGTTCGAGTCAAGACTCCAGGACCTGAAGGGGGAAAATAAAAAATAAAGTAATAATAATTAAAAAAAAATTAAAAAGTGCATTTTTTCTAAGTGATTTCCTTTAGTGATTTTTCCAACACAACACTTAGGACATACCACTTTGAGCAGGAGATAACTTGTGTTTATTTAAACACACTTCAAAACAAGAATTAAAAAAAAAAATATTTACACACAGCCCACCTGAGATCGCTCAGTGAAATACACAAAGCACAGCATTACAATTAGATACTGAGGAACATTAGATACAACGTTTCAAATATTTCTACAATTTTTTCTTCTGCCAATTGAAATATAGTTTGAAACCTTACCCATATTATCTCTACAGGTAAAACGCCCTCTGCAGAAATGTAAAAAAAAACAAAAAACCAAACCTCATTAAGTAATTGCAGAGGGCTAGTTATGTAATGGCCCACACTCTTAGGTGTGCTTTTACTGCAGACAAAGTCTGCCTACAGACCCAAAACCATTACCTGGACAGAAATTAACATCTCTGCTTACTCTGTAACCAAGCTTTAACACCAGTGACTCAACCCTCCAGACCAAGCACCCACTCATTCCCCCCGAAGCTCTGTATAGAGGGACCCACCCGCAGCCCGCCCCAGGCACACCGCAGTGCCGCGACACCCCGGCGGTCGCCAAGGCCCGGCACGACACCGGCGCTGGGGCAGCCTCCAGCACGGAGCCCGTCGCGGCGGGGCCGGGCAGCGCCGTCACGCAATGGAGCCGCCACCCCCGCCCCAAACTGCGGGAGAGGCAGGGCCCCGTCCCCTTCCCGCAGCACCACCACCAACTCCCTGCGGACCCGGGACAGCAGGGGCTCGGGGCCCGGGGCCCGTTACCGCCGGTGGCGAGGGCGACAGCTCATACTGACCCCGCAAGGTCACTGGGGCAGGCCGAGCAGCGCCGCGTCCCGGCGGCTCCGGGGACGGCGAAGCCCCGGAGGGTCACGCCGCCGGAGGGCAGCGGGAAGGCGGCTGGAGGACGGCAGGAGCCTCGGGGCAGCTTACCGGGCGCGCACTCGAGCAGGACGGGCTGGGGGCCGCGGCTGGCTCCGCCCTGCAGGCAGCGCCGCACGGTGCGCGCCAGCTTCGGGCAGGCGATGAAGCGACGGAGCGGCACGCCGGCCCGCTGCACCTGCTGCACCAGTCGTTCCGCCTCCGCCGCCTCCGGCACCCGCAGGCCCGGGCTCGGCCACTGCCCCGCTGCTCGCCTCGCAGTCGTCCAGCACGGCGGCNCTCGCAGTCGTCCAGCACGGCGGCAGCCCGCACAGCGGTGGCCCCACCCCCGCCGCCAGAGCCGCCGCCAGGAGGCGGCGGCAGCAACCCGCGGCGCCCGGCCGGGCCCGGCCTGCAAGCATCGCCACGCCGCCACCGGCCCCACGCTCGCAAGCACCGGGTGCGCGATCGCCGCGGCAACGGGAGCGTCACTTCCGCCTCTCCACGGCCTCTCTAGCGCTCTTCCGCTCTATCGTCGGAGGTCTCTCGTCCCGCCGTCCTCTCTATGGTGCCAGCCCTGCACCGCCGGGAGCCTGCGGCAGCGGCGGCGCNGGGTGAGGGTTGCCGTGCGGGAGGCGGGAAGGCGCCGTCCCTTCACCTAGGCGCCTTCCCGCCATCCGCCCGGCGACGGCGAAGCTCCGCCGTAAGGTGAGCGAGCGAGCGAGCGCGGCCGGTGGTTAAACGGCCGCGGCGCGCGGCGCGGGGGGAGGCCAGTACCGGGCGAACAGGGCGGGCTGAGCTCGCTGCCCGCCTCAGCAGGGATGGCGGGTGCCAGCGCTGCGGTTCCTTCACCCGGAGCGGTGCCCCTGGAGCAAACCGGAGGGCTAGGACGTGTGGCGGCGGTTGGCCGTTCCGGAGGAGGAGGAGGAGGCGGCTTTGCCGGGCGCCGGCGGAGCGATGTTTGCTCGGTTGGTTGGTGGAAGTCCCAGGAGCTACGTATTTAGTTTGAGGTTTGCCTGGGCGTTTCACGGGAGCCTTTGATCTCCGCGTCGGCAGCGAAATAGTCACTTCGGGACTTGCTTCTTTATATCGCCCTGCCGCCCTCAGCAGGTGCAGGATTCTGCTCCGGCAGATCTGCGACATCAGTCCGTGTTGGCTTCTGTCTGCCCGATACCGTCTGGCAATGACATTTTAGAGAAAACCAGAAAGGACGTTGTCCTTTCAACAATTTCCCTAATGCCTTAATGAGAAATAACTTTAGGACCATCTTCAAAACGTATTCAGGTTCTGAGAAACTGGAGTTCATCCTCAGGGATGCTGTGCTAAAACCCGTCGGTGGCAGGTGAGTGGCCGCGGTGTGATGGAGTTCCGGGCAAGGGGAGGGAGAATCCTCCCAAACGTGTTTCCCTGCTCCCTCCCTACTTTGTGCAGAAGGCGAGAGTGAGCTGGCAATCAGAATATACTGGTCTTCAAATTAACGGCTCAAAAGTAGGCTTTCCGTGTGATTTTGTGCAAATTGCTTCATTTCTTATATCCCCGCTTCTCTGTTTGTAAAGGGAGAAATTAGCACGTGCCTTCTCACTAAACAAAGTCATTTTGTTTGATATATCTCTATTAAACAGAACCTGGGACAGAAGGTTGTGGCTTTGCTGTTCTCTGCTTGGCAGATCTGCAGGTGGCATGCAGGGAGGCTGGGCTGAATTTAGAAAAGATTGCAAGTGTCTTGTCGAATGCAGCAGTTCTTCATATCTGCAATTTATTTTTAAATATTCTGCTCTTTTACACTGAGTGCTGTAATAGTCTTCCCTGTGCCTTAAGGGAAATGGACAGACTGTTTCAGCTGGATGATGGGATAGACCTCAATCCATTTTTAAACTGGAATTTATGTTTTTAATAGCTTTTTTCATCTCCCGCTAATTAGTCTCATAATTCAGTAATTCATAGGACTTTTAGAACATCGAGCAGAACTTGGTTGTCTTAGAGCAAGTGTTTAGTAATGTCCTAATTCAGCATTCCTTATCAAAGTTTATTGATAGTTATGGCCACAGAAAGGTTAGGTATGGTTAGTCTATTACCATGTTGTGTTCCATATATTTTAAAGTTAATTAAAGAATTTTGGAAATTTTTTGTTGCCAGCCAGAGCACTCAGGAGTGCTAGGGTCATCTTTGAATGGGCTGTTGAGAGTAATTGAGATTATTCATTTATGTTAGAAATGATACACTTTTCTTTGTATTTACTTTAGCTTAGCACTTGCCTGCATTGAACCATAGATTTCTATGGGATAAATTTATGATTTTTTTCCTCCCTCTTCTAGAACTGCCAGATATATGCTGAATCTTGCATGCATAAAGGACTACCTCTTTCTTATCTATAATTATCCTTGAGAAACTGTTGAAACCTTAGAAAAATGGTAAGTTTTATACATCTCTTTGTTTAGAAATTACAATGCAGAAAGTTGTTTAATACATTAAAGTGTATTCCAAGGATATTTGAACAGTTATTTTTAAGTTAATGGCTGATTGTGGCATATATTTCCTAGCTTAATCCAGCTATTGCCACATGCAAATATTGAATTTACAGTCTTGCCTCATAGACCCATGTGTCTTTGTAGTTTGCATGCATTGTTGGGTGCTCTGAAATTATTGTTTCCTCCTAATTATTGTTTTTTTGAAATAAATCAGAGAAGGAACCAAAAGGGTTACCGGTTTGATTGGATTCCAGCATATGCTTGAACCAAAAGAACTCATTAGTTGTATGGGACAAAAAGATCAGTAAAGATGTATTTTTCTTCTTAGTGGTTCTAAATGTCTTTTACACTTACTTTTATTTGGCTTCATTTAAAGTTTATTTTTTAAGGTAATATTAAAGCATTAGGCCTTTAGTATTATTTTGCTATGTATTAACCGCCTATGTATTAGCCACCGTAAATATCGACAAACATTACTAAGTAAGACAGGAAAATTGCAGTACTACATACATCTTGATCTCGGTTTTTTGAACCCTTATGCTTATACTTCATTTTAAGTACAAATTCAGAGTTCCCATCTTGCACAAAAAAACCCCAAGAGGTATGTGAATGGAAATTTGCAGGATCATAACTTTTCTTGTCCTGATAGTGATGCTTATCATTAGAGTCTCCTGTTTGGCTCAAAATATGGATTAAGTCTGTTAGTATACAATTGTTTCAGAAACTCTTTATCTTTCTATTTTATCTACCATATCCTATTTTATCATTAACTCCTTGTAAAATTTAATCTTAAGATTTACTCTAATATTAATTGTTTTTTTTTTAATTATGCATATATTGAAAGGTTTACTTGTTATGCAATTATCATTTTCATTTATTTTATTCAGCATAATTCAATAAACTTGTAGTAATACTTTGGCTGGTGACCAAGGGAAATAGTAGAAGGAGTGGTAAGAGTGCTGTAGGCACTGTGCACTCAGGAAAATACTCTCTAGGAAGAAATAGTTTTTAAAAATCAGTCAGAGAGTAGCCTTATCTTTTTGTCCTATTCCTTTGTCATTGCTGTCCTCCACTCCAAGCCCAAGGATTGAGGTAGCATTTAATCCTATGCACAATTTGGTTTGAGATCCGGTAAGTTTGCCATCTGTGGGTTATATTGGACGTCTTCCTTCTAAGTGAAAATTGGTCTTTATAATGAGGTCAGCAATTTTGTATTTAGAGCTACTATGCTCTATAAACCTTAACTTACTGCTTTTCTATGTGTGATCTGTTGACAATGACAAATGGCTGGACACTTGGATTTGGAGAGAGGGTGTGTGGAGGTTTTTTTGCTGTTTGGCCAAGCTATTAGTAGTAAGGGAAATAAGAATCCTAGGTTCCTTGGAAGCCTGCCTGGTCCATAAGACAGTGTAGCTTCCAGCCTAGCACTGAAAACCTGATTAACAGGGAATTACTGTCCATTAAAGGTGGGCTAGATCAATTGTGCGGATCACTGGAGAGTGAGTGCTCAGGTACCAATTAAGTGAAGCTATTAAGTTAGTTCTCCTTTGAGATTCTTTCTGAGTGCTAGGTGTATGGTCATATATGGTAATATAAGCTTATTTGGAAAAAATTATGTTAAACCACTCCTCCTTTGCTATTTTTCTGTTTAATAGGAAAGCATTTTCACACCAGGTGCAGATTGACTTTGCAGCCTTACCAACACTGCAGCAAAGTTCACAGCTGACAAAAGAGCCATTCAGCACAAAAATAAACATTTTCAAGTGAGCTGATGCCTTGAATTCTGTCCCTACTGATAATGTGTCCACATCTTATTTTCCTTTATAATGAACGCTAAGCAGCAATATTTTTGACGTTTTCAGTGCAGAGGCAAAGGGTTCTGTAGTGTGAAGACTGTTGCATAAGCTGTGTATTGTAAAGCATTTTGGCAGAGGTACAAACTTTCTCACTCTGTGCTATATCTGTTTTGTGTATACAGAGAAACTCAGTCCCTAGGGCTATCAATCTGGCATCTTTCATCAGCACTAAATTTACTGCAAATATTTTTTTGTATGCATGCAAATAAAAGTGCTGTTAAACCTTTGTGGACAGGAGTAAAAACACTGAAATAGGTGCATCTTCTGTTTGCTTCTCTCAGAATTCCTCTTCATTGAATTCTGATGAGCATATTCTGCTGACTGTCAAATTCACTCAGCCTGTGTTTGTGTGTATATCTTGTCATAAGTCTTTATTTTGAATGCTTTGGCAATGTTATCTTGCTCAAGAGCTTGTCATACTAGATTATTTTTTTTTACACTTTTTTTACTTATTTTTCTACTTAGTGTATAACTGATGTCTTTGAAAAAGTGTAGATGAGAAATGATGTTAGTGTCAAATATTTCTGTAGGCAAATTTTGGTGTGCTGCTTGCTTTTTAGGAACAGAGTTGCTGAGGAGCGTGAAGTTTTTTCTACTGTTGTTCCAATACACTGCTCCATCTGTCCAAACTGAATTACTAACATGTGGCCTTATAATGTCATCTTTAACACTGCTTTTCTCTGTCCATGGGATTCATTTAAGTTGCTTGTTTGATTTTGTTTGGAAAAATAATATTACACAGCAGGGCAAATTGAGATTAATTCAAAATATCTTTGGGATTTAGAAAAAAAAAACCACACAAAACCTAATCCTGATATTTGTTTTACCTTTGTAATATGAGCACATTAGGAAGATTTTTAGGTTCACTTAATGAATATGTCATTGAAATAATATGGAAATTTGTAGTGTACATTTTGGACGTTCTTTCCTAATGGTTAAAACTTGGAATTTTGTGTACTTTTAGCCTGAAAGGGAGGGTGTGATGATCTTAGCACTTGAGACCAACATTTCAGCTGGACCTGTATCACAGTTCAGGTGTTGTTCATTCTGTTGTTACAGTGTTACAGTTGACTAATGGTAAAATAGACAAATTGGGGTGCATCTGTCTTGAAACTTACAAGTTTGTAAGTTGTTCAATAATATTTTTGGCATCTTCCTCCAGTCATGTCTTTATAAAATAAAGTGACATTCCCAGTGCAGAGCTTACACGTTTGATCCCAGAAAGATTTTATGACAGCTGGCATATAAAATTACCTTTTGTGCACTGTTGTTTTGGTAGCTGCTTAAGTTTTTATCTGGATTTCTTTCTCTTATGGAAGATGATTAAAGTCTACTATTTTAGCATTGAAATATGACATCATTAGTACAAGCAGAAATGGTAGTTGTTCAATGTCTCTCTAGGATGTAAATCTCCTCCTGTCTTGTCATTTAAACTATCTTGGTTTGGGTTTTAAGTGAAATTAGTTTTTATGTTCTTACAGCACTGATGTTAGGTTTTATTAACGTTTGTGATATTTGGGACTTTCTAATGGAAAGATTGTTATTTTTTTTTAATAGAAACTACTACTTAGAGTGGCCTTGATAAGTTTTCTGCAAAACTGATCTAAAACAAATTAGGTATCTGTTTACAGGCTCAGATATTACAAACATACATTCAAATTCTAATGGAGAAACTGATAACTGTGTGCTTCAGAAAACCTCTCCAAGATCTATTAATCAAAGTATGTGCAAATTATTAGAGACAGCTCATATAGCCAGCATTTACTTACACACTTAGAGCTGACATGAATTACCTTAATAACTTCCTGTTGGAAAGGGGAGAGTTGAAACAGCACTCAAGGCTAAATTCACCACTGGGTTTAAGTGGTCGCAGCTTCATTAACTTCAATTAAGTTACACCAGTGATTAATATTTGGAGGATTGTGATTCGTTTAACATAGGCCTCTTCTGGTTTATACATGATTGAGTTCTCTCATGTATTTAAGGGCAAAAAACTTGACCAAATTAAGTGTCTGTTTTGTACCTCTTTACAGTTCCTTGTATGGTCCCCTTTACCAAAATATCTATTTCACGATCTTTTTAATGTATTCATCTTTGTTACATCCCTATGAAATAAAGCAGTATTTTGTAGTTAAGAAATGTATTAAAGATGATATAACAGTTTGACTGACTTCATGGAGGAGGTTCAAAGCAAAGAAAGGATTTGCTCTCAGTCATTTGTATCTGACCGTGAATAATGTAAAACTAGACCATCCTTCCCTTCTGAAATATGAAACCAGCTGATGCAACACTGTGGTGGAGCTGCTGGATATTCTAATTTTCTAATGATGACAGTTATTGAAGTTCTAACAATTAGCTCTGCTCTTAATTAACCTTCTGGTTGGACCTGCAGGTTTGATAACAAAGGGACCTCAAGTATTACATACTTGCGGACAAGAATTGTTTCATAAGTTTTATGGACAGATTTCCATTCTATTTGTGGTTGCTTCTGGCCTTGATATGATTTAGTACCTAACTGAATATTTTGACCATGCTGATTTTCTTTGTATTGGTGAGGGCTATAAAACTTGCTTATCCCTCAGGTGTAAACTATGGAATTAAATTCACTAGGAAATTCAACTGTCAGAAAATCTTGAACACTGTTGTTTCTTCAGATGGGCAAGTTTTAAATGATTGTCTCATTGTTCTTGCATCTCCATTTCAAGGGACTGTATTCTGTCATTCCTGCATTTTCACATACATTTAAAGTTGTAACCTGAGATCATCAGGGATTTTAGATCATTGTTCATTTTTTAGCTACCTCTTAAGAGGTGGTAAGGATGTATCAGTTTCTCAGGTCCCAGTAAAGTAAAGGTTTGGATACGAGTGAGCTGATTAGTTCTCATAAAAATATTCTGTAGTGATTTGCAGGAGTTTTTTTTCCCCTCGTAAGAAAAAAAACCTACCCATCCTAGAAAAGATGCATAAATTTGTCTAGTAGGAAGCTTTTAATTTTTGTTATACTTTGTAATCAAACTTGTGCACCTGAAGTGAAACAACAATCTGGGAGTTCTTCAATTAGAAGGAAAATAGAAAAATAAAAAAAAGGCAAATTACTCCTCCTCATAAGACTTAAAAGGAGATTTGTGCATCCCAAGGCAGGACCAGTTACTCATAAGTTATTCTTGACTGATGTTTGTCTAGACTGTTTATAAAAGTGCTGCAGTGATGAGAGTTTTCCATCTTCCTAAAACTGTCTTTCTACCCCTACCTGAGAGAGTTTCTGGTGTTTTGCTGCAGACAAGAACAAAAAAAATGAAATATCAAATGGTGAGGTCCTCTTTTATTCTTATACCATTCAGTGAAATTTTTCCTAGTGACCCTTGAAACCCAAAACTTTTCAGATACTTGGGGGACTGATCTTTGTGTGTTTTGAGTGCTGAAAAAGTTTGTTTGTGTGAATTTTTTGTCTCAACTTTGGTTTATGTTCTAATAAAAGATCCTGTTTGTTCCCAGCCAAACCTCTTGTATTTGGCTGCTGACAGAAACATTTTTGTAGTAATTTTAAATGTGGAAGAGTAGATTATGCTTGGCGGTATATGTTTATCATTGCTTATTAAAGCTGTGAATAAGCAGTATGTCTAGGAAGCTTAGAAGTCAAAAATAGCATGTGGAACTTCCTCTCAAAACCTCACTATTCCTGTTGTTTATAGATGTAAAGATCATCATGCCTTTAAATACCACTGCCACTTGATAAATGTCACTTCAATGTCAGAAAGTGCCAAACCACCAAAGTGTTCCTTCTCAGACCTTTTTATAAATTCAGTGAAATTAGATAAACCACTCCTGCATCTGAATACTTCTTGGAGGACAGCAGACTTAACACTTTTGAAGAGATAGACCTCCTGAACCTTCTGACACAGAAGAAAACACTTATAAGGATACTTTTACCCCTAGTACTTTATTTCAAAGCCGAACATAGGGCAAACTGAACAGTCAGGAGGATGTTAATGAGATTCTGTCATAGTGAGGCTATCCAGTAATGGGATTGTATGTAAGACTATCTGGTGAAATGATAAACTACTACTGAGACCATGCTATAAGACTGCACAACAGCATGGTAATTTTTTTCTGCAGAGATGTCAGGTTTGATAATGGAAGTATAGACATAAATATTTTTATTTCCCTTTCTTTAGGAACAGCAGCATTCAAACCATTAAGTGTTGCACATAAAACACAATGCAGAGCGGAATTCTGCTAGCTGGAAGTGGTCTGGCTTTGTGAGATGATTATAGCTAAATGAATTGCCTACCTTTTTTATCTACTGTCTCTTTCCTTCTGCAGCAAATTGTGGGATGGTCAAGTACGTCTTCAACAGCTAGTATTTTTCTCTGGTTTTTATTTGTTAGTTTTTTGGTTGGTTTTTTTCTTGGCTGTGGTGAGGCAAGGGCCCTCTGAAGCAATCTGGTGATAATATTCCAGGTTTCTTTATGTGTATCTTGGCTTCCTCATCAGCAAAAACAAACAGTTGTAGAGAAATTGCACTTGTACTTTCTGAAAAGAACATACTGATTTTTTGTTTATTAGCTCCTGTAACAGCATAGTAGGCATTGTCCTACTTCTTGCAAGCTAATGAACTTGTAAAGGTATGTTGTATGTAGTTTTTAGATAGTGCCACGTAGCTACTCTGTCACCTAGAGTCTCCTCTCCATCACTGTGTCTTTGTTTTGATAGTAAATTAATTGTTCATAAAATGAGATCAGCACTCTTCCTTGAATGTGGAAATTAACATGCAATAATAAGAATTTGTGGTACATGTTTTGATTTTTGTATGGCCGTGATAGTTTTTGTGTTGGTTTGTATTGATTTGTAGAGGATTATTTATCAATATGAAATGAGATACTAACATGTAAATGTGGTTTTATAATGTAACTTTATACCAGCTAGCAGGAAGATCAACAGATTTATTCTTTTTTTAAGTAATATATGGGTTAGGTTTAGTCATTCTTTAAATTTCAGAGTTTATACAGTTTCCCTTTTTTGTTCTAGTGGTAGAAGCACCAACTCTGTAAAGGTAATGGTTTTTAAAAAAAAATTTTCCTTTTCACAGAACTGGCATGATTATTTTTTTTCTTTTTTCTTTAGGACTTGTGAAGCTGCTTGTATTTAAAAAAAAAAAGGACAAAATCTCTGCAACAATAAAGAAAATTACATTCCCTTAATCCTAGGTACTACCTATTTTTTACCTGTCCTTAAGCCTGAGACTTGCTTAATTTCTTCTTTAAAGGGATGGGGATTCCACAACATATCTAGACAGCCTCTTTCATTTTTTTTTTTAATATGGCAACCTTTTCTAGGCTGAATAACTCTTACTGCATGTAATGCTGTCTCTTCCTCTCTAAAACTCTTCCCTCACTGTAATCTAGGATCTCTTATTTGTGTACATCTTGTTTTGTGTATGTTGTGCACAAAACAAAAATACATGGCTGTAATTGATTAGTGTCTGGTAGAGCATAATGAATTCTCTTGTGTCAGTAACACTTGCTGTATTATATCTCAGGAGAGGAAAAAAAACATTTGGACCTGTGGTCAGTTTTCTGTTTGGTATCTCTTGATGAAATGCTTTTCATCAGAACAGAATGGGTGGTTAATCCTTTTTTCATATAGATGTGCTTCATTTATTCTAAAAGATACAATGTGTTCTATTTGTCTTAATGAATTTCATGTTATTCCTTTTGGAGCACTTATTGCTACAATTAATTTTGAACTAAATCCTCAGAAATACTTGTGACAGCTTTTAACTGCAGATTTTATATAGCTATTGTGTTTTATCATCAAAGTTAATGAAAAGATTGGTTCCTAGTGTTGCTTCTACTCAATCTGAAATGCCCGTTCAATTTGAATAGAGGGATATAGGTGATATAATGGGGAAACTGACTTGCAAAGAATTAAGACTTAAGTCTCTCTAACAGAGAATAAGTAAGTATCACGAGAATGAGAGGAGGAAAAATAGTGTCTTTGGCAGAGGAGCTACATGAAGGCAGTCAAATGGAATAAAAAATTATTTGCCATAAATTTTTTTGAATGTTAGAACCTCTTTAGCCTTTTGCCAGCAGATATGGTGTTATGATCTTGATCTGTTCTGTAAGATACTTCTGAGATCAGTAAATGAAATACTATGCTATCTATTCAGTAAACATTCACAAAACGACCAGCTTTCCAAGATAGAGGAGCTGTGTGTTAGTATGAGGGTTTGGGGGAGGGAGGGTGTTGTTTGTGGTTTTGGTTTGGGTTTTTTTAATGCCCTCTTCAAATTTCGGCTGTGTCAGGTTAGGAAAGATCCCAGTTTTTCCCTTTTTTCAGAATACAATGCAAGCAACTGTATTTAAGTTTGTTTCCTTAGTAAAGATAGATGGAAGAAAGGCTCTGTACGCACACAAAAATGAGCAACTTTAAAAGTTGTTGAAATTATATGAAGTACATGAAAGAGAACGCTGAATTTTTAAAATTAAATTGACTTAAAATAGAAGTGAGTACCATGATATTTTTGTCATGTACATACTGGTTTTCCCAAAACAAACATATAATTAATTTTTTCAATACAGACTTTGTGTTTTAGCCACTTGGCAAGTATTTTCCATCTTATTTTTGATTTGTGCTATAAACACCATGATTATATATGCCAATTGCATGAATCCGTGTGGCAACTGGAACTGAAACACTTTCATTCATCAGCACCTTTTAACAAAGGTCAGCACAGTTCTACTCAGTGTCAGATTTTATTTCAATTTTGGGCAGTCAGTGAAGGGAGTAAAGATGTGCTTAGGAAGAAACAAACATTTTCTCTTAGTATGTTTTTTGTGTGTACAATTCATTTCAATGCCAAAACAGTAAATACAGTAGCTGCATGTTAATAGTCTGTTAAATATAGTTCAAATCAGTAGTGATTTTAATTCCATTTCTATTTATAAATAAGTGTTTCTACTTGTGTTTCTGGACACAGCTAAAGTTCATTCTCACAGGATTTAGCTTTGCTCTGGTACCTGCCTGGTGCCTTGGTAAAGGCAAAAGGAATAGCAGGCAGCAACATTGAAAACCAGGAAGGAAAAAAGTTTCGTATGGGGGGGGCGGGGGGAGATCTTTTTTAAAGGATCAAGGCCAAGACTGTTCTAAACTCTTTAAACTAGCTCTTTCTGGATTTTCATCCTCTAAGAAATCATAAGGATTGTAGAAAGGAATAGATTTTCAGGGCTACGTTTATTTTGAAAAATACTGAATTTCAAACAATAAACCAAGACATGTTGATCTGTGCTAGCTGAAAGGCTGGAGAGAGACTGGAGAGCTTCTGCAGCTAGAGGTACTATCGTTTTAGCCACATGTTAAAGGAAATGAGCTAATATTTTCTATCAAAATGTTAGCTTCCTCTATAGAAAATGTCACTTGTCAAAAGCATCTTGTCCTCATTTTGCACAATCTAATAGGAAACACCTTGTTCAAATGCATTCATGTTTCTGTTTCACTGTGATAGCTGTTGAAAGGATAAACTGTTGTCTACTGATAGAAGCAAGAGAGTGATGATAGGATATCCTGATTTATAATTATTGCTGTTAAAACTAATTCCTTGTTGGCTTTGGGCAATTTACTTCAACCTCTTTTCTTTGATATATCATTTAATCTATGAGCCGGGGAGGGCAGCAGTAGTTATTATTTCATATGCTAGGAAGATTAAGAAGTGAACCTTTCAAGTTTAACATGGTGTTTGGGATTATTTTTTAATGATTTAAAACAGTTACCATCAATAAATCAACATAACTATAGCGTGGGTGTCTGAAAATAGTATCTTCTAGTTCTGATGCTTGCTGGTCTAATTAAGTTCTGTCCTTTTAACCTTTCATTTCGTGTTTAACTCTGAGAGAAGAGGTCTTGATTAAAGAGCATCCTTCCAATGAACAGATGCATTCTCCAGATACGTATATCCTCTAGTTACCTTCTTTGTCTTTCTAGTGCTGAAGGAAAGCTACATCTCTTGGTTGCCAAAGGAAAATATGACTTGCATCTCTAGGGTACAATTCGTTATTCTTCTAGAATAGAATATTTCAAAGAATCATAGAATTGTTTAGGTTGGAAAAGACCCTTTAAGATCATAGAGTCCAACCATAAACCTAGAACTTCCAAGTCCACTGCTAAACCATGTCCCTAAGCACCATGTCTACACGTCTTTTAAATACCTCCATGGACGGTGACTCAACCGCTTCCCTGGGTAGCCTGTTCTAGTGTTTCATAACCCTTCTGGTGAAGAAACTTTTCCTAATACCCAATCTAAACCTCCCCTGGTACAACTTGACGCTGTTTCCTCTCATCCTATTGCTTGTTACTTGGGTGAAGGGACTGATGTCCACCTCGCTACAACCTCCTTTCAATGATCATCTAGTCCAACTGCCTGACCAATTCAGGGCTGACCAAAAGTTAAAGCATGTTGTTAAGGGCATTGTCCAGATGCCCTCTAAACACTGTCAAGCTTGGGGCATTGACCACCTTTCTAGGAAGCCTGTTCTGGTGTTTGACTACCGTCTCAGTAAAGAAATTATTCCTAATGTCCAGTCTAAACTTCCCCTGGTGCAGCTTAAGCATTATAGGATAGGCAGTATTTTATGTTAGACTGGTATGGCTGGAAATAGTTAACAAGTTCTTCAAGTTGGAAGCAGAGATGGAATTGTCCTAGTTGGTGCTGACCTTTGCTTTTGTGTTGCAAAAACACATAAGGTGGTGGTGGCTTCTCACCCTTTGCGTGCTTCCGTGGAACTCCTAGAACATTCTTCTTGACAATACTGGCAGGCAGTCCTTGTAACCTCCCCTGGCATATGCTTTTCAAATTCCTAATCTTTACAGAGCATGTGCAAATTGAAGTGTTATTTAAGGGTAGGTGTAGCTGCCCAGGTCTTGCTACTCCTGTAAAACCAGTAGAACAGTATTTGATGGAGGGGCCCAGGAATACCTGAGTGGAGGAGAAGTAAACTTTTAGCTAAGAAGGGGTAACATTAATATGCTTCCTGGCAACTGTTAGCTCAGCAAAAATTATGTTGGTTTAAGAATAAAGTCTTTAGAAATAAGCTCTTCAGGAATGCTAACAAAAAATATTTTGGGACAGGTGTAGAAGGCAGTCACAGATGGCCAGAATAATTGAAAGTAGTGAAGAAAGTGAAGTGGACAATTAAGAAGAGTTAATGCTGTAAAGTCTCTACTGACTGTGCACCCTAACAGTTAGCATAGATGGTCAGCAGCGATTGCAGTAGCTGGTAGGCGTATGAGCACAGGATAGTTTCTGTGCTGTTCTCTTCACCTCTGTGGTCCTTCATCCTTCCTTTTCATTCCCTCCTAATGGAAAAAGAAATTGAAGAAAACTTTAGAGTTTCCTTAGATCATCTCTGCATACATATTTGACTTGAGAACATGGTGTCTGAGTGAGTCCTTGACAAAAGGAAGGTATGATTTGCACTTGGTTTTCCCCCTCATAACTTTTATTTTTAATATGAACATTTTAATAAAGAATATTTTAAACCTTGGGGAATTTTCCCTTCATGATGTGGCCTGTATCTAATTAATGATCCCACCGTTCACAGTCATAGAATCATAGGATAGTTAACATTGGAGGGAACCCTCTGGAGATTGTCCAGCTGGGTTGTCCCCGATGTGTATGGGTGCCTGTGATCATTCCTTCCCAGGTGCAAGACTTTGCATTTCCCCTGTGTGATGTTGTCAGCCTATTTCTGCAGGCTGTCCAAGTCCCTGCGAGTGGCAGCGCAACCATCTGGCATATCGTGCAAACTTGCTGAGGGTTGTCTCTGTCCATTGCCCGTATCATTAGTGAAGACATTAAACAGTACTGGCCTCACTGCCAACCCCTGGATGCACACCACCGGTGACTAGCCTCTGGCTAGACTTCATTTGGCTGATCGCATCACTCTGGGCCCAGCTGTTCAGCCAGTTTTCAGTCCACTGAAAGCCACTGGTGAAGACAGGTTTCCTAAAATGCCTTTTCATTTAAAAGAAAGGCTAGGAAGCTTCTGTAGGAGGCTTGTCTAAGCTCTTGTATAATACAAGAGAGCTTGCTGATTTTTGGCTTTGCTATTTAAAATATGTGAGCTAAATCTAATGAGATGTACATAATGGAGCTGTTTTTCATCTATATAGCTGCTGAGTTAAACCACCAGTATTGCCATGCTTCTAAAAGCTAAAGATAGGAACTGATACAGTAACGGTCCTTTATAAGTACCGTATAACTCTACTGCTAAAAGTTACCCTTTTTTTCCTGTAAATATGCATCTAATTGCAGCATTGACTAGAGTTGCATGTTCACAAAAAGGGAAAATTGACCCCTGCTGAGAGTAGGTGGGGGGATTAGGTTTTTTTATTAACAAACCATCTGCTTCTGTGTATACTGAAGACATGTTGAATGTTTTCTTGAAAATAAAGTGACAATCTGAGGTTCTACTTGCATCTAATTCTTGTAACAGTTAATCTATCTGCATATTTGATGTGATACCATCACTGACAGAATTAAAAGTTGTTCTGCTTTTATTCCTCCCTGGTTTATATTTATTTCAGGCAAACTATGATCTTATGTGACAAGAATGCTTTTGTTTTAGCCATGGATTTAAAGGGGGAGGTGGTTTTTGTTTATCTTTTTTTCGTTACCTCAGCTGTAACACTGTGAGCACTGCTGTAAAGATCAGCTATGCAACTGGATAAATTGGATAAAAATACAACTTTATAGATAGACTTTTTTTTTTTTTAATTTAGATATGCTTTGTTTTAAGACTTACAATGGGGCAATGGATTACTGTTCGAAAGAATTTTCCTATACTTTTAAACTGTATCACTTGGCTAATGTGATTCTTTATTGGCTGGCATTAAGTACAAGGTTATTTACCCATTATATTATTATATCCATTATAATATAAATATCATAAATGCTTTTTCTGGTTTTATATTTTAGGTCTAAAAATATTTGGAGGGAGATTAAGTGGTTCAACAAGTAACGCTCTAATGGATGACAGAGAATTTCCACCAAATGATCTACAAATAGACTCAAAGGACAGTCTTCCTGCTGACTATAGAGTGGAAAGTTTGGCATCTCATTTGGTTTCTTCAGCTGATGAAAATGAAAATCAACTTGACAATGATGGGAATGAGGTTCTGACCAGTAGTAGCATTGCTATGGGACAACAGGATAAAGGTGAGCAGGACAGCATCAATAATAATGAGAATATGGACAGTGGAGACTGCATCCCAAGCTGTAAGGAAGGTGAGACTGAGAGGAGATCTGTAAATGTCCATATGGACCCTCAGCTGGAGGAAAAGCCTGTTACAGAAAAACAGCCAGGTGGAAAAAGAAGTCCAAGAAGCAAAAGAAGCTCCAGTAAAAAATCTAAAGGTACTTTATAAAAAAAAATAAATAAAAAAAAATTGTTCTGTTTAGTTAAAATAACAACACTGTACTTCCAATCTGTGAACTAATAAGAAATATATATTTCAGTTGCCATACTAATTATTTTTAAAATTTCATGAAAGTGTTTTTTTGTTTCATTTGTTGGTTTTTTTTTTTTTTCTGAACTGTTAATAGTCATAAATTAGATTCAATTCCAGATGTTTTCACCTTCTGTATTTCAATATTGGTTCCAATATTGACTGTGTAGCAAATGGAAGATATCAGGGAAGCACAAGTAGAAGGAAGTGCAAAGTTTCAGTATGGAAATTGGGCTGACTGCCAAATCAGAATAGCCAGAAATTCAGGCAATATGAGTTTGTTCATTTGAACATTGTATTAGAGTGAAAGAGTTTGGTGTCTTGATCCAGTGTCAAGATTTGAAATCTTGGTATGAGTACCAAATAGCTTGATCTTGGCCTGATACTGTCAGAATTTTCTTACGTTTTTCAAAGCTTAATAGATAGTCTTAGGATATGCATTTTGGGTAATGAGCTGCTCAACAAATGCATTTCTACCAATTTTTGATGTTACTTCTCATTTAGATCTTTTGGATATGAATTGGATAAGGAAAATGTAAATGATTATTGCATGTTCTTATTTTACATGCTTCTTCCCCTTTTGAATGAGTGGGATTTGTCTGCAACAACACAATGTGTTATTATATTAGGTTTTTGCCATAAATCATAAATCTCATGTCTCATAGTGCTGCAAACATACTAATTAAAATCAGTGTGTTTCATCGCATAGGTACCTTTGAAAGTTGCTTGGAACAACTGAATCATGCCTGCTTTTTTTTTTTCCCCCATGTATTTTTTTTTTTTGTCTAAAGACTGAGAAGATAGGGAATTTGGCTACTTAAAATAGATAGTTTTAAAATACAGTTTTCCTGCTCAATGGCTAGTCTTCTATGGCCTAATCTGAAAACTGCTAATGATCTTAAGGGATTAAAAAATAGGTAAAGAAAGGAAAGGAATGATGCCTTACATTCCATATCTTGTACTTTTAGGCAAAATCTAGAAGAGAAAAAAATGTATTTTCTAGTAGAGAAAAGAGGATCCTGAAATCTGTCAGTATAGGGAGAATGAGTTCTTATTAAATTATGCAGAAAGTCATTAAGTATATATTTCAATTGTAGATTTAATGTTTTAAATAGAAGAAAATACTTAATTAAAACAAGAGATTGATAGAAGTAATTGAGAACCAGTCATCTGTATGACAGGAATAAGAAAAAAACAAGTTGATGAAATGTGATACAGACGTGTGGACAGAAGTATCTGCAGCACAATGAGAGGCAGAAAAGGAGAAACTCACCCAAATACTGAAAGTTAAATTTTGCCTGTATTCTCCCTCCATTAGTTTATGTTCTTGTTGATAAATGCAATCAACTGATGCAGAAGTGCCACAAAATGAGCAGTGCACAGTAGATGGCAATTTTACGGCAGAAAGCTGAAATATAGAAAATTTCATGGAAAAATCTAGAGATGTAAAAAAAACACAACAGAGAACATCATGCCTGCAAAACTCTTAAAAGAGTTTTGTAGAATTCCTGTGAACAAACTCTTACTACTTTATATTAATAAAGAACCTTGACTGTTACAGAACGAAGGTCAAAATATAAAATTACATTTTATCTCTCATTGCTTATGTGCTAATTTACATTTAGCTATTTATATATTCTCACATGATGGTTCTCCTCTTTTCACACAATGCAGTGCCTGTGTCACAATTTATTGATATTACAAATATTTTTATTTTAGTGAAAATCTTCCTTTTAATTTTCAACACTAGCTATTTTAAACAATTCCTGAGTATCCCTCTACATAAAAGAACCAAACTAGCTTTCTTGTCTTTATACCAACTCAGAGATAAAGGAGAGAATAATCAAATCAGAGCGGAAGATCCCTGAGTGGGTGACAACAGAGCATCACACAAGCAACCTGGAATCACAAACTAAATACTTGTATGGCATGTATGTGGGTGATATTATTTTAATTTGTATTTTTAATTATTGAGAAATCATAGATAAGTAGCTTTGACTCATAGCTAAAGAAGAGTTTTATGAATCTTCTTCTCTTTCCCTCTAAGCAAATGTGTTAGGGTCACTGTTGAATGCTGCCATACTGGAAAAGATGATATTTGACTTAAAGCATGTTGTTTATATTCCTTCTCTTGCTAGTGACTAAAGCAATCAACTTGGAGTATGGAAAATGACATTTTACTTATTTTTATTTATGCAGGACTAGCTCTGTAGAAGACTAGTGATCATTAGAGAAGCCAGTCTTCCATTCTGGACATATGTTTTTACTTTAGAAGAAAGAGCAAGTACTCACACTTGCAATGCATTTGAAACCCTCTAAATTTTTTGCTTGTAAAGCATAAACAGTTACAAATATTTGACTATTATTATTTCTGTATATGCTTGCAATACAGTGGAGCTAGAATTATCCTAGCTCCTACAATCAGTAGACTTGGATGCAAGATTAAGAATCACTATATCTGGTTGAAGATTCACCTAGTTCAATATCCTTCCCCTGACAGTGGCCAATAGAGGATGGGTAGGTAAGGGAATAAGGGCAAGGCTAAGAGGTAGCGATTTGTTCGTGTGTTCTCTTTGCGATCAGCAATTGCCCATTCAGGACTTCCCCAAGTCTAACAGACTGTAATAACTTACAGTGAATTTGTCACCTGACTTGCAGTTGTTTTTTGAGTCCATTTCAGTGTCCTAGAGTACGTAGTTCCAACATTTGACTTGTGCATTGTTTGAAGAAGCACCTCCTTTTAGCTGTCTTGATGCTGCAGTAGATGTATTAGAGTGAATTGACAAGTCTATAGCTTCCAGATCACAAATTTCTCCTACATTCTTTTTGTATACTAATAATAGTTTTGAATAGACTATGTCCTCTTTAAGGAGGACACTAGTGATCAAAGAAGTGATGTAAATTTAAATTTACACATTTAAATTTTGGTGATTCTTCATACTTGGATTCCTTGTAATGAATTGTACTAACTTTAGTGCAGTAGAGATAGTGATTCATGAAGTGTCATCTGTTTCAATGTATTTTTGTAAATGTGGACTTCAAATTATCCCTGTTCTCTGAAAATAATTTCATCTTTTTCCAAAAGATCAGTCCTGGCATAACTAGTGACTTAATATTGTAAATTCACACCCTTAACATAGTATAGCATGGTAACCTGCACTTAATCTTTTTTCCCCAAGTTAAAGTCTGCAATGTACGCTTTTCCTATAAATTATTCAACTTATTTCTTGAAGCAGCTTAAAGGTGGGGGAAGAAAGTGGAGTGGTTGGGATGGATTTTGTGTTGCAGCAAATGAAATATATGAATATAAACTGGTCAAATCATATGAAAAGTCAAGCAATGTTATTTTATTTAGGGTTCTGTGCTGCACTAAGCAAGATTTTGAGCTTGCTCAGTTACCGTTGTATCTTTACCGCCAACATTCCTGTCTTAAAACCTCTTCTCTTAAAAATGAAATATTTTTTTAAATACTTGCTAGTCTTTTTTCTTTTTTTTTTTTTAAAGTTCTTGAATGAATCAGTTTGAACCAGCTTTCTGACACTGAGTACCAAAGAATGTTTAAAAAAAGATTACCATATGTTTTCTGTACTAGAAACTTCTGTTACTGGTGACTTAAGCTAATGCTACTGAATGTGAAAATTAAAATTCAATTAAAAAAACAGAGGAAAATATCCATAATTTTGATAGCTTTATTTGATAGCAAATGCCTCATACTTGCACCTCTGACTCATTCTCAGGTGGCAAGAGCTTCTTCATTTCATATACTTACAGTACTGATAAAACAAAAAAAGGTGAGACATACTGAAAAATGTTTGCCATTTTTATTCACAAGGTCTGCCAAAATTGGAACTTTTTGCAAACATGGAGCTGCTTCTGTGAACTCTTAGGGAAATTCTGAGAAAGCTTTCTTCTCCTCATGGTTTAGGGAACACTGGCACACCCAACTGAGCATAGATGTCAGTTGAAACCTCTCTGAGTCTGGCAGAGCAGAAACCTGAACTTAGCTCTCTGCTGTGTTCCTAGTGAGTGCTCTGGCCATTAGAGAGTTGATATCGTCTGTATTTTTTCACATTTATTGAATTGTCCCATTCTAGTATGGAACAAGATGTTTTTTGAATATCAGTGCTTTGCAAAGTGAAAAAACTTAATCCTTGCTTCTTAAAATATCAGAAATATATGTAAGATACCAGTCTTTAGTGAAAAAAAGAATCTGCTTTGGACAGTAAGATTGTTTGATTCCAGGAAAAAGCAGCATTGTGTGCCCTTTTCAAGAACGTGGAGAAAAAAAAAAAAGGATCTTATTTCATCATAAAGGTGTTATGGGGTAGCATTACTAGGTGTAACTACCTCAAGTAAAGTTCTTGGTTATAGTGCTACTAAAGCACAAATACTGTCTTGTGTTTAAAATAGAACAAGGTAGAATTAACCTGAATGGCTGTAAGGCGTTCCTTCAGAATCAGGGGAGAAATTTGAGGGGAAAATTTGATTCCAAGTGAGTGACAGCTCAATTATATGTAGGAATAATATGCAGTTTCGAAACTATGTGTTAGCAACAGTACCACAATAACATTCAAAGGAAGGTTTTTCATGATAGTTGCTATTGAGCATGTTTCAGTCAACGTTCATGTTTTGATATGACATGTGATTATTAACTGCTTAATAAAGTGCAGTTTGACGTTGTTTGGCTGGGTTTGTTCCTGATACAAAAGGTTTGCCAGAACACGTGGACCCCCTTTTCTGGTTTCATGATCCTGTGCTGAACAGAAAGCTGTAGTTTTTTTTTTAAAGACAGCCTTAATTCCATCTCTAAAAGTACTTCCTGCTTTGAATCTTGCATCCAGTTATGTCTCTTGTTGCTTTTGGCCCACAGCAAACCCAAATAAATATTGGAAAAGCAGAGGCACACATTAATATTGAAAAAGCAATGTTAAGTTACACCCATATTTTGGCTGGCAATAAGCCCTGTGAAAATAGCCACCCACAGAGATTATTAGTACTCCTGACCTGGGTAGTTTACTTAATAAAGAGTTTAAAATTACCAAAAAAAGAACAGTGGAGCCTTCAGTGGACAAGCTAACGCCTTTCTCAAGCCCTAAATCTTAACCCTGAATCATCACTATAGAGTTTCAATTGCAATGAATGCAAGGGGGTCTGAAATAACGCTGACTGCCCAAGCTATAGAAACAAAGTGTGATGGTTACTTGAAACAGAGCCCCCACCTGTCCTGCTTTAAATGATACATGATTTTCAGAAAATGGGTGTAGCTGGGGAAGAACATACTCATCATGACCTGAGTTTAGAAAAGTTTATTGTGCACATTTCAGTGGCCAAATTCTCTAAATTGTTTTTAAAAAATATGGGATTACTTTTTTTACAAGTTCAGTCCTATGTAAATGTATCAAGTTCAATGTTGTTTTATGGAAAAAAAATGTTTATGATTAGGTGGAGTAAACTCTAGTTTTCTGATTACTCCTAAGACTGTGTTATAGGAAGCCATCATTTATTGCTTTTATTCTCTCATCTTTGTAAGAAACTGGTCTAGTCTGTATATGGGTAGTTGATTTCTCCCACTATTACTGTCTGCTCTACACTTCTTCCCTAATCTCATTTAACATTTCCTGAAAACTATCACATTCATGATAAACAGTATACCACAAGCGCTGCATTTCTAACAATAAAATGTGGGATTTGCACCCAGAAAGTTTTTCCTGTAATATTTTTATATTTATGATTTACATTATAATTTACATTATCCTTCATATATGTTGCCAGTCCTCCACCTGCATGTCTGGTTTTTTTCACTTCTGTAAAATTAGAGACAAGCAACACTGGACTGCCAGTGAACCATGGAGAACCTAGTTTTCTGCCTAGCCAGAAGTTCTGGAGGCTAAATTCAGTTTACACACCCGTGTGTCGTCATTACCAATGTAGATAGATCGCCACTACTGGCTCATTCCCTGGCCTCTCAAATAAACTATCCAACTATCTTGGGGGTGGAGGAGGATCTTCCTTTTCACTCAGCAGGACGGTTTCCCTGGACTTCCATCCCCCACAATAGAATCCCTCTCTGTCATCAACTGCTTCTTTCTATCCTTTAAGATCCTGTCATCACTGTGAGGATCCACTGTGTTATCATCTGAAGAACAGGTCAAGTTGTTCTTCCTGGGACTTCTCCCTCTACAAGCTCCTTGGCAGGAGTGAAGTGACGGAGAACCTCATTCACACTCTCCTCGCCTACCTTTCTTTTACTCTTTTTGAGCAGACCTGTGTCGCGAACAGCAGAACTGTGTTGCTTTCTGCCTCTGCTGTATTACAGTTCGGTCTTAACGCAGCAGTTTGTCCATTTGGATCCAAGTATTGATTTTTTTAGCTGAAACTTTAACATCAGACACAACATCTTTTTATTTTAGGCCATCCTGGTCTCTTATTAATAACTCTGTAGAACAGTTTAGACTAGGTGGGGCAGTTTTGCCCCAAGTTAAAGTCAGGTCCTAGTTAGAAGTTACTGCATTTTTTCAGATTGGTGAGCTGACACTGAGACAGACCTATTGCAACTACTTTCGACAAGACCAGTATTTTGTTTACTTGCAGGGATGTTATTTATGATACTAGGTTTTTATTCATAGTTTTTGTATTGAAATTTCCTAACAAAGCAACTTGATGTATTTTTTTGAATCCTAACCTAAGTACTTGCTCTTTTTAAAGGAGTTCCTACAGTGGGAACCACAGCAATCAAGGAGGAAAATACTCTTATTACAGATACAGATTCTGTACGTGCTGAAGGTGCTGTTGAAGCAAATGAAAACTTTCACCAAAAAGAACAAAAACAAACGTTGCAGTCCCTTTTCTCTTTGCTCCGTGAAGAGGTTGAGCAGATGGATTCAAAGATACTGCCTCTGTGTCTCCATCAGGTACTTCCTATGATTCTGCGGTGTTGCACACTATTTTGTTTTTATTTGAGACCTTTATTCGTGAGGAACAAATGCATTAATTCACCATATGCCAATATTCATACCTGGACTGGGTATTTTGATGTATAACAGATGGTCAAGGCAAATATCTCCTCTAAGGTCTTCCAATATATGTTAAATTATAAACTGCCTTGAAAGTATATTCTGGAGTTAAAGGAAGCTCTTAAGGATGGGTTTTCTAGTTTTCCAAATGATAAAATTCTAGTTTGGCAGGAAGATTTAGGAAAATCAGTCTTCAGCATACCTTAAATGTGGCTTGTAAGACACTGGTATAGGACAGCCAATGTCTAAATAACATTTTAAATCTGGAATTAGTTTTACTGTTGCGGACTTCTTTCTAGCATGAATTTAATGCATGAATGCTAAGATTTTTAGTGGATACTTTTTTTATAGCACAGCAGCCACACCTGCAAGACCAAAGGAAATACTGATGTGATTTGAAAAACAATCTTGTTTTACTAACTGGCCAGTATGTTTCTCTTTCTGGAGATTATGATGCAAGATGGCTATGTCGATAGGAATTGACACAGTATTAATATATAGTTTAGTTGTGTCAGACTAACAGTGGACTAGAAGACTTCTTGTTTGACTATAGTGCCTAATATAGGCTACATATATAGGTACTATACAGTGTCTGATGTGACTTGTTTGCATTATCTTTATTGTGGAAAATTGGGTGATTGTGGTATTTTAAATTCTAAACTGGGATGACACTCCTGCATTCTTACTGTCTTTGATATCAGCGATTATATTTGAGAAAGACGTTTCTCTTTAGTATTGCAAATTACAGATAATTTACATTTTACATAGATTTTTATTTATGTTTTTCTAATCTGTGTTTGAGTGAAGATATTTCATATCATTCCTTAATTTATTTGAAACTTAGCATTAGGGTTAACCATGTGTACTTTCAGCCACACCGAATTTGTTGGTCATTCATGAGTCAGTACAAAGGTCTGCTTTGGAAAACAACATAGTTGGGTGCAAAAACTCCCAAACACTTTACAAACGTTAAGGAATGTCATCAAACATGATGGAGGTGAAATCTGTTTGCTGCTCTTTAGATGATGAAGCCAAACCCTAAGGGTAATAACCTTTTGAAAGTCATACAGGAACTGTGGCAGAACTGAGAACAGAAACTGCGTTTCTAGATTCAAACACGTAATCGAACACCATCTCTTTTTTTCTGAGAAATATCAAGCGATTTATAATGGAGTGTTTGAAAGAAAGCTAACAACTTGCAAGGGTCATAACGCAGTTTTTAATCTGGGGAAAAAATAAAGGATTTTAAAGATAGCATTCATGTTTTTATGTGAAGTGAGTCAATTTTTTTTTTCCTTTTCCAGTGAATTAACCTATCATTTTAGTTATTTTTTTCAGATTACTAGTACAGCCTGCCAGTAACTTTCTTTTATGCCAAGTCTAGCAAATACTCTTCTATCACATTCTCTTTTTATTCTGTATGACAAAACTCAATGTAAAATTAAAAGCTACATCAGATGTTCTGAAGTATTAACAATCTGCATTGTTAGTGGGAAGCCTGTATTAAATATTTAAAGGCTGTGGGATATTAGGGGCTAGTCTAAGGGTTAACTCTTAATTAAAATAAGAAGTAATCTTTTTTCTGTTTTGAATGGGGTTCATGTGATTTTGTTTAGCACTTGTTACAGAATCTAAGTAGTACTTATGTATAAAACATAGATACAGAGCTTTGGCAGCTCCAGAAATCCTTAGGAGACTACTATGGATAGCAGACAAAATGTGCAAATAAAGAACCTTAGAAGTCACTTACCAATTCTCTTTTGGAGGTACTGGGCTCAGAATGGTCTAGTGGTTAGTAATAAGACTGAGAGCCAGGAATATGCAACTTATAATCTAGATTTCTCTATCAAGTTGCTGTCTTTTTTCAGCAATCATCTTTAGACTTTTGTAAAAGTGCCCACTTGTTAAGCCCTTCAAATTATGAGTGCCTAAATTGATATACCCCAAAGATTTTGAGACGGAATGTTTGTGTGCTCCCACAGAAGGCATTGGAGTATCAGTATGAGATGTCTCAACTTGAACGTTCAGGTATCGGGGTACCTGCAATTACTGGACGTACTTTGCAAGCGTGGCCCTTGCCACACCATGCATGGCAAATAGGAAGACTGCCAACATTTGCTGTCCCTGAAGATTGATTAGGTAGTGCTTGTAAAGGTCACTGATACTGTAGAGTTCTGTGGAACAAAATATTTTTACTTCTGAGGTTTATATTTATTGTATTTTGTTCCATTTACAAACAAAGCCATCAGTATTCCTCAGCTTTCTAGGAGAGTCTGCCAGTTTCCTAGCAAGCACAAATCAATTTTTGTTGTGACAAATCGCAAAGTTTATTTGTCAACAGAGAGGAATTAGAAGAAAAATATTTTGGTTACCACCTTACCTTTTCTATACAGTGTTATACCTTTTCCTTTCCATTTTTTCTATAATAATCCCCACCCCCAACTCAGAGTCAAAATGAAATTCTGATTCTGATTAGAAACATGCTCATTTTCTGACTGTCTTTGGATACTTGCTTTCTCTGAGCTGGTTGCATGGACTCTAGTACAATGGTGTCTTTGCCCTTTTAGTCCAAGAAATAATCCTTTATTCCACTTCTGTGGGGGAAAAAAACCTACAAAACCAAACAACTCGAAACTGATACCTTTACTTAACAGAAAAAGTGTTTTTTCTAACTGGCATTTCTACTTTTCTTCTGGAAGTTCTGCCACTTCCATGCTTGTAATTTTTAAATAGCTGATTGAAATTGCTTTGAAATAGCTGATTGAAAGTAAAAGCATCATGAGTAAGAGGATAGTAAATCTATTTCAGTACTCTGCAATTAAAGTATGTAGCTCTGATATAGCAATAACTTGGTATACTGGAACATAATTTCCTCTTACATTAGCATGCCCGTGTTCTTTGTTTATACACAGTTTCTCAGTGTATGAACCCAGGGGGAGGATAGATTTACTGTTCCTTTTTGCAGTGATCTGTTAAAGATAGTCATTGTAAAATTACCCAGCCAGGGTGAGGTTGTTTTTTAAGATGTTGCCACTAGACATCTTGAATGCTTAGACATAGAGATCAATTCCTAGCCATTGGCTGAGATGGCAGCTGTTACAGCAGCATTTAATGTCAGCTTACAGGTTTTGTTAAGCTGCAAGTGCTGGAGACTGACTTAGGTGTTGAAGTATTTTATATGTAGCCTGTCTTATGTTTGATTTCCCTGGTCCTCAGTAACTGCTTTGGAATTATTTTTGTTCTCTATATTAAACCTCCTTAGCACTTTGAGCTCTAAATGCAACGGGGAAAGTTTGCTTATTTCTTGTGTCGAGTCCCTGGTATTTCTTTGTTTTGACATATCTGTATTAATTCAACATTCATCTAAGAGAACAAGTCTTGAAGAATTGTGATTTTTACATGGTTTTTTTTCAATTATCATCTTTGGCAGAGCTGTCTTGTTACAAATCCAATTTGAATTGTTCTGTTGTGAACTAAATATGAACATGCAAACCAGCTGTTTAAAACAATGATAAAAAGTTCATATAATAGCCTGACTACTCATGACATTTATAGAATCCTAATTTTTCTTTTTTTCACTTTTGCAGATAGCTGAGACTTATTTTCAAGAGGAGGAATGTATCCTTTTCCTTGTAGAAATTCTTACGCTATATTAAAATAATCTGGCATGATAAAACATAAAAGACAAATGCTTTACCGTTGACTCACAGTTTTTGGGTAAGGGTTAGCAAGAAGAGAACAGCCATAATTTACTCATGAGTGAATATGCAATGTGCTAGCAAGTTCTTCTTAATCAGACAGCTGGATTATGAGTTAAGTAATAAATCCACTTCCAAAAGCTGTACTGATACGATCATTAGTAATTGTACACAAGCAAGGAAGTAAAAAAATATTTTCAAAGAACTTCTGTTTTTATAGGATAAGTCCTGTTCTAACTATTAGTAACTGGGCATATGTCCAATCTAGATACGGTATGTATTCTATTATCTCAAATGGGGCACTGCTATAGTAAGAACAAAATTATCACAACAGTTGATTAGAATATGTACTGCAAGCGTCTAGGTTAGAATAAAAATACCAAACACACTGAGCTAAGGGAGATCAGCAACCTGCAAACAGTGGCAACATGTTCTTTGGCAAATGCTAATTAGTCAAAACTGTATCAAGGTAGTTTGAGAAACTGTTGTAGGAAACTATGGGTAATTGCTTCTGGGAACAGCTAGTTCCATGGTCCAGGTTATTTTGATTTGTAGATAATACAAATAAGTTTGGTCAAAAAGTTGTAATAGTTGAACTGCTGCTAATTACTCAGATAAATGTCAGTAATTGTGGGAAAGAATAATCATATTAAACCTTAAAGTGAAACTCTATTTTTAGAAAGGATGGACTGGGTTTTCCTCTGTTTGCTTTTAAAGGAAAATGATCAGACTATAAAAAGAAGAAGCAAGAGCGGTAAGCCCTTAAGGTATATGTGATTCACTAAGGTGTGTCATAAATTACAAAATCTGTGCATACAGATTATTTCTTTATTATGTCATTTGTTTCAAACAAAATACAGCAAGTAGGCAATTATAATGGTTAAATAACAAAGCATAAGAAACCTGGAAAGGTATCCTTGAAACCTAACCAAATTGTATTAGCCTGTAGTACAAAACCAGAGAAATAACTGTTGCAATATTATAAAAGCAGTGTATAAAAGAAAAGATCCATCACTGTCTTAGAAGACTGTACTTCTGCCTTAGTCATCCTAATTCGAAAGCTTCCATCAGAAAATCCAGAATATACAGCACAAATTAAAGGCATGGAAAAATTCTGTGGTAAATTATGGCTCTGCAGGGGGAAATACAGTAAATTTAAAATGCATTCAACAGTATGATAGAAAGACAGTTTCTCTCTCATAGAAGCTGCTTTAATTGAAGGGCACTGCATTTAAAGCTGAACAAAGGAAATTATTTTAATGCAGTGTACACCTGATGTGTGGAATTCAACACCACTATATAATACATATTTATGAAGGATATCTCCTCTGTACTTGCAACCATCAGTTTCCTGAGGTTAATAAAGAACTTACTTGATCATGTTGCACTGTATTAATTATCCATGACAGACATTTTAATTCATCCAGTGTAGAACTTCATACTAACAATAATTCAGAATTTGTTGCTGTAATCCTTTAAGGCTATCTTTCTGATCTGTAATTCTGTTTCTAGTAACAGGTTTCTTGAAGGCAGGGAATATTCTTTCCATTAATATTGTTGTTCATAAGCCATGCTGTGTGTATGTTGCATGAGGCTAACAAGAATAACAAGCACTGATTGTGTTTTTGTAATAATTACTCCAGTGTTTTAATTAGCATGAATAATGGAAAATATTTTTTCTATATTACTAAGAACCTCATTCACTGTACTTTTGTCCTCATTGCACTGCAGAATTAAATTTCAAATAGCTGGCAAAACATGGCTTTAACAGAACAGCTAAGAACTCTGGCTTGACGGAACTAGACTTATCCTGACTAATACAGATATATAACTATCAGTATACATTTGTGAATATATTGATAGCCCTAAGGGAGGTGAAAGAGTTCTTCATATAGAAGAAAAGTAAGCAGAGTCTTGAGAAAGAAGGCAAAAAATGAACTCAGCTGTTCAACAGTGTTGTATACGATGGTTGAAAATGGGGAAGGTATTTTTTTTAAAGTTTGGGAAAGTTGGGGAAATTTGAAAGTTGGGGAAATTTTTTAAATACTGTCTCCAGCTGGTCAGTAGAAAGGAGCCATATTTTCAGTTAGTTACGGTTATTGACGTATAATTGTATTTCTTGAGACACACATACTGGTATTTGTATAACTGTTTTGCTTTTCATTTCCCAGAGATTTCATTTTCTGATAAGAGTTGTCGGCATAATATTTTGCTCGTTTCTTTTCTAGAAGAACTTTTGTTGGACTTAAGGCATGTGGGAAGAGGTAACTGCTGTAGAGAAAAGCATTTTCATTTTTGGAAGTTTTCTCAATTTATTTCACTTCTGGTTGTTTTCATGTCTGCTATTATTTTCTTCCTTGCACAGAAATTTGGATGCTAGCCTTTACTCATTTTGATTCACTTATGTCAAATTCCAGGTACATAATGATTGCCTTTTCAACTATGGTGCCAAATACAAATAAATCATAATATGTCCATATACGTGTGCATTTTTCTTTAACCTTCCATACAGATGAGAAGGCAATGAAGTTCATTCAGCTTGAACGACTGTATCACGAGCAGCTGCTTGCAAATCTTTCTTCCATACAGGAGCAGTGGGGTGAGTACAGACTAAACTAATATGGTAGAAGAAAGAGTTAATTTGTTTTGTATTTCTAAATAATAGAGTATACATTTTTCCAGCTTAAAAATGTTATATAGCAAAAGCAGCATTTGTATCAGAATTCCTCTGAGCTTGTATTCCTGCTTTAGATTTCTTCTCACACGTTTCATGAAACAGATGCAAGTAGTTTATAATTCTTTATTCTGTTAATTGAGACTTTGATTGATCCACAGTTCATTTGAGCTTATTTTTTGTTTAGGGCTGGTGAACCTGATGTGATGAAAATAAAGTGTGTTGTGAAAAAATACAATGCTTTTTTGCATAGTCTGAAACAACATGGTAGAGCATACACAGAAGCGTTGTCAATATTTCTCCATTAATTAGTTTCATGTATGTGTTTTATGTTAAGCAAATACTACTTTTATGATACTTTGGGTAAAAATTAATTTCTTTAATTTAGAAAGAAAATGGAAAACAGCAGTTCCTAGTCCAGTTACACCACTGAGGAATTCAGCTAAAGAACTGAGTGGTGAAGAGTTGGAAAAGCTTACTAGAGTTTGCTCTTCGCATCAACAGTAAGTATAAGAATATATTATTACTTTTCCAGTACTAATATGTTAGCATAGCTGTTGTCTACTTTCCAGTATAGGTGTTTTAAAATAGTCAATCTCAAAATAAAAGTTCCATCTCATTGACTTCAGTGAATTTGGTTGTAAAGTGGTGGTTCTCTTTGATATGTAACTAAAATGTTTCTGTTACCATCAGTTTTCACAGTGTTTTAATGTGGTTTGAGGAATGTATACGGACTAGATCTGGACTGTTTTCAGCAAATCATTAGTTTGCCAGAAATGGAGTTTTGAGTTGACTTGTATTTTCAGCAAAAGTAAAAACTGTGTAGTGTTAATGTACAAAGAGAGAGATTGTAGAACTGATGATGGTCATTGTGTCTATACCTATTGTTTTAATCATTGTTTTGAAATGCATTGCCCAACATCTCTGACTCCAGCACTCACATGTACCCTATAGGATTTTATTCCCAGGTTTTCCACATTTTAGGGTAATTCCCTAATGCTTTAAGTCCATTGCCATTATCTGCTGTTGATTTCGTATAGGTTGCATAAACATTATGAAGCAGTGATTCTGTAGTACTCTAGTGTGGCAGTATTCTGAAAAGTTGTGAAATCTTTGTTTGTACCTGCTTTGCCTGGTCCAGAAGCCCTCCTGAATTAGTGTATCACAGCATCACAAACTTTTGGACAGTGCCTAGGATGCTCTTCTGGGCAGTAACACATACAGGATTGTAACCTTCAGGAAGGAGAAGATCTGTTATTTCATGGGTGAATATCCTACCTACTAGATACTGAGTTTAAGGGACAGATGGAAAAAAATTATACCAGCTGCCACTGAAAAATGATCAGCCAATGATAATAAGGAAACTAACCATATTCAAAGGCTGTGAAAAGACCAACCTGTGACAGGAGAGATGCTATCAGATGGGGAGAGAGAACTTTTTCAAATACGTTTGCGTTGGCTTAGTCGGTCTGGATGTAGCAAAAGCCGAAATGCTCCTGTTGTTCATAAAAAGTATGATTTGGCTTCCACATTTTTTTTTTCTTCTGGGTGACCATGCAGAAGTCTGAACACACCCAGGCTGCCTGCCAGAACCCAGGCAGGGATTGTTTGTTTGTAGTTTGGATGCGTTTGGGAGAGAGCCCTGGAAAGCATACTCCTGCATTTCCCCAGGAAGAGGAGGCAGCTCTAGCACCGGAGCTGCATGTTCACACCCACAGCCTGCTGCCACAGAGACATTGCAGTCTGAGTGCCTGCAGGGTTCCTCAGCCTACGTTTCCTTGCACGTTACCTTGCAAGCCCACAGAAAGATGTCTATTGTGATTTGTATGCTGCAACTAGCAGCACCTCCCTATTGTCACCTCGATTGTCACCTTGTTGAGAATAACTCTGCTTTCTCCTTCTAATTCTTCTGTGCAGCCTCACTTTAAAATACAAAATTTCAGTTATGTAACATCGCTCTTGGTTCTGAGAAACCCTGCAATTTGATTTCGGTTAAGACGTGTTCATTGGCCATGATTAGTTCTCTGTATTTAATATTATACTCTTACAAACTCTCTCGGCAAAAGACTATTTGCTTCTATTGTTTCATGTATTTTTTTCTTAAGCTTTAATATCAATTTATTTTGTAATTAAAATTATACTTTAATTTTTAACAAATAACATGCAGGCCTCAGAAAATGTGAGCATTTTGCTTTTGTAATTGAAAGTAATGTAATTTTTTCTGATACTCAAGATCTATGGCTACATACTGGACATGTTTGTTCTTTAAAGATAGTTTTGAGTGTCCCTTATTTGAAGTTGAAAAATGGTAAAATTTAAAAGTCAATGCAACGTTTAAAAGGTTTTGTTAGAAAGTATGAACATCAGTACTTTTCCCTCTTGTTTTTCCTACTTTTTGTTTTCAGTAGCTTTAAACAAAACGCTCAACATTTTATCTTCATTGCCATATGAAAGGCTGCAAGACAGATCGTGCGTGATAAAACACATTGTGTGTGAATCTCTACACAGTTTGCAAAGTCCATACTCACTGTCAGCAGTGCTGACTCACCTGTGAATCCCAACAGAATCAGCGGGAGCTGCTGTATCTTACAGTACCCAGAAAACGTCTCCCAGTGTAAAAAGTCTGTGGAGAGGGAAAATTGTATGCGTTTTTTTCCACTCCTCAATCTCTGTTATAGTGATCAGTGTTGTTAATACTAGTAAATACTGAGTCCTTACATGATTTTTTAAAGTTGGTAGAGTTCTTTCTGAACATAAAGTTTTACAGGAATTTAGATCGCTTTGTATGTTGCGGTAAATTTTCTTTTGACTGCTTTCTCAATTAGGTGCAGCAATGTTTGGCCTAATTGGTCTTCTGATGATACTCACATATGGTACAGATCTGTGCTTGAAATTATGCTAGCATGCCGACACTGTTTCAATGTAAGAAAAGTTGTGTGCTAATATTAGAGCAGAGCAAAGGCTTATAAGATTTCAGTGACATTTGTTATGAAGAATGTTGCTACTAAGTTGTTTATTCTTTTTTTTTTCTTTATTGCTGCAGGCCACAGGCATCCAAAAATAAGGTAAGCAGTGGCTTAATTGAATTCTGCTTTGTCAAAGAGTGCTAATAAATATGTGTTTAATATTATTAGAATATAGTCTTTCTGGTTTAGTACAGAAACTGTTTAAAGTTTGAATGTCTCAACAAGTCACAGTCTTCCTGTTTAATTCCAAAAATTACAGGAAATACTGTCATATTTTACAGCTAGTAGCTGCAGAAAATACATGGGAAAGCGGTTGTTTGCTTCAGTCAATGGAATCAAAAAATTTAAAGGAAAGAGAAGCTGCTGCTTTTAAATCAGGTATGTGCGTGTGTGTATGTGCATATGTTTGTTTTAAATATTATCATGTAAAGGCATATTCCTATTAATACGATGAAGCGATTTCACTTGAAGCTACAGCATTTGTTGGATTCATCCATCTGTGCAAATTTTAATTTTTTTCACAACTGCACAATGCATGCACTATGCAATTTTAATTAGTCATTGATACTCAGAATTGTAATTAAAGTAATTCTAGCCCCCATAAAAAAAAAAAGTCTTTTAAATGTGCATGCATTTATAGCAGCCTACATAAGCTACAAATTGTGTAAAACTAGAGATAAGATACATAATTTGTATGTATAAAATATAAGGTAAACAATCTGATGACAAATATTCTGAGTTGTGGCAATTCAGTATAGTTAACAGTATTAGTAACTATTTTAAATTACATGCAATATAGTGATTTTGAGACACATTTTTCTGTAACAGCATGGAAAATTAGGAAGCTTTTGGGGGGGGTCTTGAAGAGAAAAAATGTACTTCTGTTATTTTTTCCAGTACGCGCTTTTATGTCAGCTTCATTTTCCTCCTCCTGCCTTGGGGCAGTGGCTGTCTTGTTTGAATAATTTGTTAGATCCATTAGGTTCTAACGAAACGCTTGCACATTAATCAATTGTTAAAATGGAGGCAGAGGGGAAAGAGCATTGGTAGACTACCAGGCTGTGCTTTCTCTCTCATCTCTTTGAGCAAAAAGTTTCTTTTTTTGCCACGTTCCAGTTGCCAAAATTGGCCTAAGCTGAGTACTTTTCCTCAAAAACAGCTGGAATTTTTCACAAGACATGACACTTGGCCTAAGTGGCCTCAGAAGGTCCCTTTCAACCTAAACTATCCTACAAGCCAGGATGTTTGGGAGAATCAGGAGTTAACAAAGATACAGAGTCATGGTTCTCTACATGTGTGGATCCTCATCTTCATCCTCTTTTACAATGACCCCTATACTGCCTTTTCTCTGTCTTTGTTCTTGTAACCTAACTAAACACAAAACATTGAAAACACGAAACAAACACGTTTGACAGCTCAGAAAGCAGATCAAAAGAACCCACTGCTTTTTATTTTTGGATGGCTGGAAATTCCCATGTAAAAATATTAGGCACAATTTTTCCGTTGTTTTTATTCCAAGTGGGAACAAGAGCTTTCTGGAGAGCAGAATTTCTGAACGTTTGAAACTTCTGAATTAAGGAGCATTTTGTGTCAATGTTAAAATACTGTAGTACAACATCTAGGCATATTAAACTTAAGTAATCAATGGTCTAAATGGATTTTTTTTTTTTCCCTGTGCCTTTTCCTTAATGTAACTCCTGCCAAAATGTCATCAAAATCTTTGGGTTCCTGTGACATGTTTGTAAGTTAATAAAGCTACATCATCCAATAGAAAGTGGTTCTGCTGAGAATTTCTCAGCAGTGCTAAATACTTTTTCAATACAAAGATAAGAATATTTCAGGCCTAAATCAAGTTTAAATCTTAAGAATTGCAAAAGATGCTTTTCACGAGATTAGCACATTCTTAAGGAAGCAATGGCTTCTCACCCGGATAGGTCTCTTCATCTGTTAAGGCAGCGCGTGGTCAGTTAGCTACTGCTGCCCCTCACTGAGTCAATACGTCAGCAGCATGGGGCTGAATGTTTCTGCTGCAGTTTTAGAAGGGTTTGGGTAGGGAAGGCATCGGTATGAACTAATAATTGGACAAAGATGATCCATAACTCTGAATTTGTATACACCGCTCAGTGCTGTGCAAAAAATACTTGAGCTGTGGCTGAGTGATCCAGCTCAGGACTAGAAGCAATATGGCCATTTGAGGCTGGTTCTTGCTTTTGCCTGAACCCCAGCAGAATCCTATACTATAATAACCATACAGTTCCTAATATTTAAACTAACCTGTTCAGTATTAGCCTAAATGCATGGACCTTCTCATTGAAAACTTACCATGCTTGTCTTCTGCTTTTTGGGTGGGGCTTTTTTCTGTACGTCATGAGAAATGTGTAAATGTGTAAACTACTTCTCTTAGATTTCTATCTGCCAGTCTGAAGGGAGAACTACTTAACTCACTTAGCTGCTGGTAGTAGAAGTCTGACTTAGAGTAAGACAGGAAAAGGAAATTCTCAAGTAGTTTGAAAGCTGTCCTTCATGTGAATTCATATGCCCAAAATAAGAATTTATCTAGCAATTATCAATAAGAAGAAGTATTAGCTTATACATAGATTTATATATATATATTACATTGTAGAGATTGTTGCACAGTACTATGGTAGCATCCTTGAAGTAAAATCATACTTCCTTACTAATCTGAAGGAAAAATTACTCAATTGACTCATTTTGCAGGCATCTGGGAACATAGTTTGAGCCTCTGTAGGCGGTTGATCCTAAGAGTTCACAATTCTCTCTCCTGGGCATATGGTGACCAAGAAACAGATTTATAAGAAGGTGGCTAGTTGAGATTGCTGGGAGAGTCACTGAATTAGTTTTCTGCCCTTCTGGGCAAGGATTGTGAACGGTCTGTTCTGTTACGTTTTCCTTTCTGGTGCATTTTCTCTTTGAGTCTACCAACAGCGAGAACTAGGCCTTTAAAGCTATGTGTGTATATTAAAAGATGAGATTTGATACATCCTATATCTATTCATTTCTTCAGTTTCTGGCTGAAAGCCTTAATAGCCTTAGTGTTAACTAAACATAATCAAATTCATGTGTTTCATGAAACCTTTTCTAATGAAATGATGAATTTAATAAAACCTTTAGCATAAGTTTGCAGTGTGTACATATACACCTATTTCCAAGGTGGGGAGAAACTGCTTATACCCTGTTTTCTTTTAGGTCATGTGGGATTTGTTTTTAAATGGGAAGAGGGAGAAAGACGGAGAAGTGTGAATTCTCCACTGGTAGAATGCCATAGGTCAGTAGTCTCTCTGCTAGGCTGTCTGGGATTAACAGGATAAAAAAAGTGGTGGCTATAGATTTCTGTGATGAACAAAGCAAGTGTCAATTTTAAAGTAATTCTGTTTGGGGTGAAAAAAAACAAACCCATTTCTTAAATTAAGTACTTTCATTGCTAGAAAATTTTCAGTAGATGCTTTGTTCTATCTCTGACAGATAAAAATTACTGCCACATTGATGAGTATGTCTTCATTCAACTTAGTAGGAAAAAGCATCTTTTCTAATTAAGTGGTCAAGTATTTGTCTTAACTTGCCTTGAGTCTATAGCAGGCATGGGTTGTCTAAAGTAGGTGTTTCAAAGTAGGTGTAAAGAAAATATTGAGAGCTGCTGGTGTGGAATGTAACAGTGAGCATTACATCTCAGTTCCTGTACGTCTGTAGTTAGATAGCTATAGAATGCTAGGATCATTTATTACTTTCTTAGGAAGGGAGCCCTGAGCTCAAGGGCCACCTTTCACAGTAAAGAATTTGATTTAATATCCGATTCCATTTAATCTTTGTTGCAATTGGGGCTACCAACAAAGATGTCTGTTGTAATGTGGTTGCATCCACTAGGAAAAATTGACAGATGGTACAAAAGCTTGTACCAATAATCCAGGCTGTGTTTGAACTCATGACCTCTATATGTGAAGGGCTCAGTATCCGTTACAAATCCCTTGAACTATCTGCTCATCCATGTCTCATTTTCAAAAAGTTTGTCTCATACCCATGTCTTCTTTCAGTGTTTCACGGAAGTTAGGTTCCCCATACCTCTTCTATCTGTTAATGTTGTTCTGATTTTTTTTTTTTTTTTTTTGCCTTTTGATATGGTTAGATAGTCTCTTTTTCAATTTCCAAGCCTGTCTTTTCTATGCTACCTTGTATTTCATTATCCTTCAAAATAGGGATAGTTTAGAATTTAATAAAATTGTTCAATATAATGAATTAATGCAAACATTTATTTAAAGACTAATGAACGTGACCCTATTCATGTAACAAGTTCAGGAAATTGTGAGGTTTTAACAGGTGAGGAAGGATAAGATTGGCATAGAGATCTTCAGTCATTCTTGTGAGAACATATACAGTTAATAAGGGCATTGTTTGATCTCTTCGTTAAACTATTCATAAGACCTTTCTGCTTTTTGCTATGACAAAAAAAGAAAATGCAAATGAGTGTTTTCCAGAAGTATTAATTTGTTGTTTGAGGTTATTACTATTACTGTAACAGTCCTACTATACCATAGTCTTAACTTTTGTCTTTTGTTCCATACTTTAATAAAAACTGTTTGTAATAGCCAGCTTGCTTTGGTATTCTTATTTCAGATACTCCCTTTCTCTCTTTATAAGCCTAAAAGGTGAGATTGGGCTTTGAACTTCTCATAATGGCTAATGTCTAATAATTTTATTGACAACTTGGGCTAACCATCTACTCTTTCATCATCAAATCATGCCAATAGTAGGTGAATTCACAAGCTATGTAGAATTCCCCTGTTTTCTCTCTGAAATTTCAGAAAACAAAAATCAGTTTTCATTTGTATTACAAATGTCAACAGAGAAATAAGCTGCGTCCAATTGCATTTTTTAATATGTAAACAAATCTGTGTATCCAAAACATCTTTTAATGCAGTCCATTAGGTAAAATATTGTAATTGGATATTGAATTTAGTGTTAACCAAAGAGAGCTAGTTACCCACTTAAAATAATTGAATTTAAAATTTATTAAATCAGTATGTTTTCAGTTTTTCTAAAGGAAATGCAAGTATCTCTCTGTGTGATAGATACACTAGCATCAAAATACACATTTCTGTGATTAAGTGTATTTGTCTGAACTCCAGGCCTCCATGAGATGCACTCACGTAAAATATGCTGTGTCTGGTCAGAAAGATACTTACATACATATTGTGCTTGAAGTATGGGAGTAACTCTGTTCAGAAGGGCACGAAAGCGTATGCTTTGCATGCAAGAATGTGTGCAAATACTTTGCTGAATCAGGGGTCAGCTTTTCAGACTACTAACGAAACTTCTGTTCTGACTGGAGCTAAAATACTTGCCCTTTATGTGAGTACATTTTAAAGCATTAGGTTACAATGTTACCAAATCACAGTATACTCTTTCCCCCTTGGGCTGATGCTTTGAATCATTTAAAAACACTGGAACTGTTTTTTGTGTTGCACTTAGGTACTGAAACTTGTCCTGGCATTGGACCAAAGAAAGAAGATAAAGAGCTGAGCGCTCATTCTCCAGGTGAAAGCAAAACTGAGAGACTGACAGAGGCAGCAAGCCTTTGGGTAGCTGCAGGAAAGGACCACATGGAGGAGCAGCACTGCAGTGCTGAATCAACATTAGAGCCACACACCCAGTCCACAGGGACAGTGGGCAGGCCTTCTTCGGGCTGTTTATCATCTGAGGATGGCGGTAAAGATAACAGTTTGCAGCTGAGAGAAAGGCAGCTCTCTAAGGATGCAGAAAAAATAGGAGGTGCAGCTGGGGAGCCTGGAGTGAAACTCCCTCTCGAGCCCATGGTAGATGCCTTGGTTTTAACAGATGCTGACTGTATGCCTACTGATTTGGTTCCTACTGATAAAGATGTGCAAGCTGATAGAAATCTGCTCAGATCAAAACATGCTGCTGGCTCTTCAGAAATTTCTAGTGGCCAGCTTGGAAATAGCGATTTAAAGCAGCAGCAGAAACAGCTTGATGATGACGAAGAATCTTCACAGGACAGAACTGCATCAAATGTATGCTCTGGGTGTAATAAAGTGTCTGAGCGTGACAGTACTGCCCATTCACGAGTATGCACAGAAATACAGAGAACGGCAAGACAGGAAGAGAAGGTAAATAAGGAAGAACAAGAAGATTTATTTCTCAGATTTTTAAATGGTAACATAATAGACACTGAAGAATCATTTGCAAACTTAGCAAACCAAGAGGACTTTGACACTGTTCCAGATATTTCACCTGAACGAGCATCTTGCAACTCACTGGAAGCTTTATCACTAGATGACAGCTTTTCTTCTCTTGATGAACTTGCAAGAAGGATAGAGATTGCTGAGGTAAATACTGTGAATCCTATAAAATCTTCCATGTTTATCTCAATTAAAACATTTTTAGATATTGCCAAATTCAAAATGTGTTAAATATTCCTTCATATATCACTTATTTTAATATGAAATCTATACTTACTTAATTGTTCTGAGTTAATTCAGAAAAAAAGTTTCTTTTTGCCTGTTTGCTGCCTCCTTGACCAGCAATGCTCTGTGTTTCTAAAAATTAGATTGATTTTTATATATGAGTACGAACACCTTTTTTCTTTTTTTATCCTGACAGAGGAGATGTTAGGAGATGGGCTGACAATTCCTGTTAAATCAGAGATCTACATAATGCCTATGATGTAACATGTGATTTGTTTCTATTCATAGAATAAAATTTGCTTTTCTGTGCCTATTCCGTATAGGTGAGAACTACATATGTAATAAACTCTGTATATGAATGTATGGGCTTCTAATTTTGCTAAGTTTAGGCAGTTTTGTTGTTCAACCAAAACTAAGAAAGAACTTCTAAGCCTGAATTCACCTTTCTGAAGCACTGCTCGTAGGCCACAACAAGGATGAGTATTTCATAAGCTAAATTACTCTTCTGAAAATATAGAAGATTTATTGCCTTGGGACTTTTTTTGCAGAGCATATGATGACATCTTTGCTTTATTTGTCTTCTGGTTTTGGTGTATTTGCAACCATGGGACCTTAAAAGCTTTTTCTTTTAATGAAAAGATGAGATTATTGTGAAGTGATGTGATTGCAGATGCTGGAGGGGGGAGACTTGTAAACAGGTGTCGTCTTAGTTCATATCTATTTTTAATGAATTTAACAATACAACATCCCTTGGCAATAAAGTAACAGTAGTTCCCTATAGATCAGAAGCTAATGCATAGAGACCAAGAAACCACGATCACTCAGGGACCGCAGCCAAGCAGGGAACTAAATACTGGGGATCTGTGCTGATATTATTACACGTTTGCAAAATTTCCGGAGAAACACAGCCTTTTGGTTTTTCTCCCCACCTAAACAGCTGCTTATGTCCTTTCCAAGATCTTTCATCCTTCCCTGTTCCTAAAACACCTTGTCTTTCTGCCAGGTGTCAGGAAGCATACCACATACTAGGACTGAGGGCCATGTGCACAAGCTGTACGAAGCTCTTGACAACACACAGCTGTGGAAAAACACACACATGTTCATACGTGTAATCAGACTTTTGCACTAAATCCATTGGCTTGTGTTCGGTTAGAGCATGGTTTTGGAAAAAGAGCATTTTGATGACAGTCTGTGTTAAGGTCATATACATGTATAACAACAGAATAATTTAAATATCAACCCTCATGATTAAATTTCTTTTGAGCCCACTGAAAGTTCAGCATTTTAAGCTACAGGAGATGACTGTTCTGTTTTATGTAGAAAAATCCGAAATTAATCCTATAGCAACTATTTTTAAATTGCTGTGTTTGTGCCATTTGCATTTTAGAGGACGGGATAGGAAGCAGCATATTGATACTGTTAGAAAAATTGTGCCTGCATTGATTGGCCCAGTGACTGATGATGATGCTTTACAGGGAATCTACCTTAATTTCTAGTTTGCTATCCTGATGCTAGGACTGCCAGTACTGTGATGGCAGAGTTGAGTCTCTGGAGAGGAAAAAGTACCCTGAGTCTTTCCATAGTACTTTTTCTGACCATACAGGGCATAATGTTGGCTGGCACTGGTGGGAGGGAGTCTTTTTGAGTCATTCTTAGCAAGAGGCCTGAGTTGTGTGTGAGGCAGGGGGTTTACAACAGGCAGAAGAGAAGGAGGATTAATCTCAATACCAATTAAAATTTGTAATATGCAGCATCTGGGGCTGTTTTGCAATACCTGAAATTTCTAGGTGCAGCAGGGTGAGTTAAGGACAGCACAGCAGCTTGTATTGTTTCATTATACTCTCCCCCCCAGTTAATCTTACGACCTATCATTACCCTAGGGGTTGCTTTTCGGAAGTGGTGAGCACCTACAGCTTCCCTGGAACACACTAGGAATTGAGAGTTTGGCACCCCTGATAAAGCAGCACTGTTAACTTGCTTTCACTGATTTTGTTTTAGTGCTGAAATAAGGTTCCACTGATGTTTTGATAAGCAACTGATCTTTGCACCCAGCCATAACATTGCTTCCTTTCTTGTCCTCCTGAAGTCTTTGAACTTTCATTGGCCAGGCTGTGGCCATCTGATAAGATGACAATGTTTTCATACAGTAGTTGTGAAAGAAATACCTAGAAAATGCATGAAATGAATGAAGTCTCATGAATGAAATGAAATTAATTACATGAATGTACCAGTACCAAAAAAACCCATAAATTAATTTGACTGTGATAAAATTTTTCATGGAGAAGGTTTTTACAAAATTGCCACAAATAAGTTAGGATGGAAGGCAGAAGTAAAGATTATTTTGAAATAACCTAGGTACGAAAACCATATGGTAGGACAAAGTTCCATTAATATTCCTCAGTGGAGGTGTAATGTTAATTTATTGAAAATGAGGAAGGGTAAGTACTTATGTATTTATTTACAGTTAAGAAGTTTTGTTTGATCCAATATTGAGACCAAAGAATTATCTCATGTAGTTCTCTAATTTAGCTCCCTTATATCACTTGCTTTTAGTCTACCACTTACAATAACTAATTACAAGACTGAAAATCCATTAAATTCTGACTCTGACTTTAAATAATTGCAGAACTAAAATAGTACTTTACATACTGTACAGACTCTTATACTGGGTATTTCTTCACTAGTAGAAACCCTGCAGGACAACATGCAAATGATGGAAAATCGGTCATTTTATAGAAACTAGACTCATACAGCTAACAAAGAGCTTTGAAGCAGTCAGCAGTTGGGAGCAACAGATATCAGATGTGTATAACCTCTCCTCAGATCTCTTTGCTATCCTTTCTGTGAGAATGAAAGGACACAGCAGCAGTCAAACAAATTGCAACCTCAATAATAGAAGTTGCGTTTTGCCATGTGAAATACAAGTTTATAAACACAAGCTTTTTCTCTGAGTGACTATTGGGGAAATGAGTAAAAACTTTATGTTTTTCCTTAATCGAAAATTATAGTTTGAAATTTCTTTCGGAAAGAAAAGATAGTGAGACTGTCTACTACAACATAAGGTAGTAGTTTTTGGTTGGCACTGTTAGTACACCAAGACTTAAAAAGTACTGAGTATGTACTAACTAGCAGCTGATTTGATTGCAGAAATGAAGTCTGCACCTATCTGTACTAGGTGTGGAGACAATGCCTTGTTGACATCCCCTGTCCTCTTGTATGGCTTGGGTCCTGTAATTTTGAGTTTGCAGGAGTTACGCTTCCGCATGAAATGCTTACACGATATCTGAGCTATTTATTGCAGTATAAAGGAGCCCTGGTACTTGCATGGCAAGCGTATTAGCAGAAAAATGGTTAGAGTGTGATGCTGTGGTATGAATACTGATTCTGCTAAGTTAGCTCCTTTTCAAAGAATAAATGCTGTTTTAAACAGAGAAGAGACAGGTAGTTTATTAGAGCTTATTTTTTTCTTATTTTGCAGCCATGATATTAAATTTTATCCAAAAAAGTTTAAAACTTTTCTGTGAAGCAGAATCATTTTGTATTAATATTAGTAAAAAGAGAAAAGCTAAAGTATTTAACAGAGTTTCAATTAACCAACAGTCATTGCTGCTTTCCTTTTTGACTGTTGGTCAAATGCCACCACATTCCTGTATGCCATTTTCGGTTCCTGTACAATAATGATAAAAACTTTGGTCTTGTGAAGGCCAGCAGAGCTGAGTGAGTAAGTTCAGTTATATAGATTCTCCAAGAGCATCTTTTGTGAATTATCTACCATAGAATTAAGAAAATGTTTCATGTTTCAATAGGGTCCTTTACGTAGCTCTTCTACTGAACACAGAGCTGTTTGCAGTGGAGCCTGTTGCAAGCCTACGTTTTTCCTCCTGTGGTTCAAGTCAAGCAGAGGCTTGAATTGTGGTCAACTGTATTAACCACAGTTCCCTCATTAACTTCCACTTTAAATAATGTATTCTGCCTTTTTGAATTCCTCCTGCCTCCTAAAGACTGGGAGGGAAAGCTTCAAGTCTTGCATGGCAGACAGCTAAGTCCCTCTCCTTACGTGTTTAATTAATGGGAGATGGATCTAATACAATCGGTTTGTATATTGCTTTGAAATCTTTCTGAATTAAAGGTATGGTAGAAAAATACACTTGCAGTTGGTTTAATTGAATGAGATTTTATTTGTAGCAAAATGGACCCTATTCTTACATGACAAACTTACCATAATGATATTTTTATGACTGAAAATAAGAAAAATAAAATGTGGAGATGTTTGCATTATATCTTTGAGCTGCAGTTGAGAATATGGTACAAAAGAAAGTGTAAATATTGCTTTATGCAGAATTCCAGATCTTTGTATTTGCATTTTAACAATAAACTGTACCCTGATCAGGAGACATAGCTTTGTAGGTCCTTTGCAGAACAAAACAAAAACCTTAGTTATGTGACTTGTGAAATTCAAAGGCAGATGAAATATTCTAGGTATGAGTTATGTATCACGTAAAGAAGACATTCTTAAAAATACAGTTTATGGCTTTTGTCAGGACAGGAGAGTAACACTGCCCACGCTGATTTTATTGCAAATTCAAAAGCCTTTCCTTCCCCTTTTTAAGTAAAAGAAGATGATAAGAATAGAGAAACCTGTGCTGTGTTGATTAGTTCTTTATACATTTAGAAGTAAATCCTGAAACATAGCCGTGCAGGCTGACAGGGAAAGTAAGTGACCCTCATTGTAGCAAGACTTTCCTTTGCAAACCTTTTACATAACTGTAATCACTGAAGCACACATTTCCACATAATCCTGCCAACGATAACCCTCTGGTTTTAAGCTTGGAGAAGACAGAGCTTGTGTCACAGTCTTTCAAAAACTACCAAGAGCTGACAGATAAAATAAAATGTCTTGGTTTGAAATGACTACTCGTAGAGGGGACCACCACCTACTGATCTTAGGGCAGACTGGTACAAACACCCAGCATCCCTGGGTGATGTTCACGATAAGTGCAGTCCACAAACACGCGTGCCAGGCAACTGCTAGCCTGCTGCGTGGGTGGTGCGGGAGGAGCCATTGATCCTCTTTATGAAAGCAATGCCCTACAACGGAAGCTTAAAATAATCTACTTTTTTAAAGGACATAATTTCATCTCTGCCCTCCAAAATAAATAAGTCAAATTAATGCACTCTTACACGCTTCTGCTTTCTTGTCACAATAAGGAAGCATAAGTGTTCATTTATGGCTGGCCTGATAAATTTTCATGGCAGTTCTGCTAAGCTAATTTAACATTACCAGTAGAAGCTTCACCCCAGTGCGCTTGTCTGTTGTGACGATACACTTGCAGGCTATTATTTCTGGTTCGTTTGTGCCAAATAGTGGTCCTCCATATGTTCACTTAAACAATATCTTTCCACCACCTCCACACTTTCACTAATTTGCAAGTACTTCATTGCATTGTTTCATTACATAATCCATTCCAGCTCTTGAGCAGATAATCAAAAGGGAAAGTGACTACTATTAAAAGAGGAAGTGTGGCAGAGATCAATTTTATCCTCTCAGTTGAGATTCTGGGACAAATTGTTAGTCTGTTGGCATATACCCACAGTGGTCAACTCTGAATTGTTCAGGGCAATGTTATTTGTCCAGCTGAGGGCTATAAAATGCTGCCAGACTAGAGACCTGCAAATGTAATCGCCACATTTACCAGTTAAAACATTGCAAACGCCAAATGCCATGGTCGGTACAGTGCCTATTGGATTGTGCTCTGTGTTTCACTGTGTTCAGTGCAGCAGCTCTCCAATTACAGCATCCATGGATGCATTATATAAGCTCGTAGCGTGAAGCAAGTTTAGGGGCATAAGTTATGAAGTAACTTGTTTTCTGTTTTTCTACAGCTCATATAATTGCAATGCAAATGAGATTTTATGCACGGTCTTCTAATTTGATTAGATTATGGGGGGGGAGTTAAGCAGTCACTTGTCTACAACTACAGTGTTATCTGGAAGGCTGGTTTTTTTTCACTTTGAGATTTTTTGAAAATTATAGTCATTTAGGGTCATCTCCTATATAGATGAGTTGCAAACTCAGTTGCAAATGTGTTATGTTTTCTTATCTGTGGCACAAATGTATACAGGTTACTTTTCAATTTAACAAATGTTATTGCTATAAGTTTTAAAAAGTGCTACTGAGATTTATGAAGAGATGACTAGGACTTTTTTTTCAGGTAAAGGTGATCTCAAGATAAAGTGCATGTCTAATATCCTTCCTATTTTAATTTCTCTATTTCTAGCACACTAGGAACTGCTTGCTTAGGAAAGCATTTTTCTCCTGATAGTTCCCCTGCTTTCATTTCTCTAATAACTAGGAAATTACAGACCACTCAGGCTGGTATAACATCCTAGCATATATTCTTGCAGCTAAGCCAAATGCTGTAGCAAAGGAAAGAGAAATTACAGTTTATTGACTTGTGGACTGTATCACTGTTTGTGCAAGCTGTTTGGGTGACCAGCCTGTAGGGAAGGATTTTTGAACTGCCACTGTATCGAGAGAGCTTGCTACGATGTGGAGCTGGAGTCCAGCCAGAGCATCGAAGCTTTCTTTTTCCCTGGTATTATCTCTTTTTGGTTTTGTGGCCCCACTGTAGCTTGTTGTCCACCTTGGGGAACCAATTGCAAAACTGGAAAATTAATCTCACAGTAAGTATTTGATAGTCTCTGCAGGATTCTGTCTTTGGAGAGGCAGCAGCGCTGTGTCATTGACTTCTTACTGCCCTCTGATGATAGTGGTTTTGATGCGAACCTTCCTCATCACTGCCCCAACCCCTGTGCTTTAATAACGTGAGCTTAAAAAGGAACTGTTGCAGTGAATACAAAGTACGATCCAAACAGTAAATGCACATGTATTTAACTTTGATAGCGATTAAAGACAAGTAGTGTCAGCAGACAGCAGAATGATACTGCAGCTGTCCTGCACGTTAAGGAATTGATGTATTCAAGAAGGAGGTTTCACAAGTCCTGCAACGTTTAAGAAAGGTAGAGTGGAAACCATTTTTCAACTTTTGAGCTCATTTCCTCCTTAAAGTCATTGTTAAACAGATATTATGCTTGGATTTCTCACATCTCTTGTGCCACTCACTGTCTTTCCTGATAGATTGCCCCAGCAGAAGGATTGGTGTCTATACTAAAGAAGAGAGATGACAGGGAAGGAAAAACAATTGCTCAAGTCCAGCAAAGGCAAACAAAGAGAAGAGTGCGATTCCAAGAAATGGAGGACACATTCGATCAAGGTAATTTGAAGCTGTTAATTTATGGGTTGCACTCTTGGGGTGCAAATGATGTTGATCTTTTTGTTCACAAGAGCAAAGTGGGAGTTCATTGTGCATACTGTATTGGCTTTTAAAAACTTAATCAAATAATAAGTGAAGGAGGTTTATCGAAGATTATCCTATACCAGGCTTGGGTAAAAGGCTACAGAAAGATACAATAAGTACACTTCTGGTTTAGAGCTTGGTTGAGATTGAAGCCACAGGGTTTTTCCTCTGGCTGAATGATTTGTGAGTGGCATCTAATGGACGTCCTTTCATTAATGTTTAGAGCTTAGAGGTGAGAGGTGTAGGCTTTCTCCCTAAATCTGATCCATGTAGGTAAAGAGGGATGCAAAAGGAACAAGTCTGTTGTGTTTTGGCCACCGGTAGCTTTCCAACCCTTTCTGGTAGACCGTGGGATTGGAGGGTGTCAGATTTTAACCTTGTTTTATAATTAAACATCCATATATATTTGCTAGCTGTCATTAAATTTCGCTAAATACCTTACTGCCTTTTTGATGGGCTAAATAGCCTCATAAGAAATACAATGTATTATTTTGTCATGCTTTTCTTTGGAGTTTAAGATCTCTATTATTCAAACTAAAGAGAAGTTAAGAAAAATATTTTTGGTTACTAATAATAGTACTTTTTATAGCTACTCTGTGTGTCAGCCACTAAACAATATTAAGGTCTTTAGTGCTTAAAAGTGTATTAATTGCGTCTCATACACTGAAAAGAAAATCCATTCACTGCCCAAAAGGGAGCTGATCCCATCTTTTTCTTGAAATTATTTTAAAATATATTATGTTTTAAATAAGATTTCCATTAGAGTTTCTTCTATGATTTTTTTCCCAGGGATTCAGTGATTCAAAAGGAAAGTTACGAGTTACAAGGACAAGTGAAGTTGTGAGGAGGTAGCAGCACCTCTGCAACCTCTTTATTACCTTACTCTGGAGCAAACAATCGTGGAAAGAGTTAGCACAGAATAACTGAGTTGTAAAATAACCCTTCACGTTAGCCTACCCTGAAGGTTTTGTCTCTATTCTTACAGTCAGATTGTGAGAGTAAACACAAATAGTTCATGGTAGCACAGTTGGTGTCAGTACAAATGAAGCAAGAATGTTTCCATTCGGTTTAGTTTCAAAGCTTTCATTTCATTTCAACTATTTCCATGAAGGAGGGCTTTGGTTGTGTGGCATTCTCATAGTTAAGTGTGTTTTGCTTCAGTGTGGAATGACTCCGCAAGTGATATCAGCAAGGACAGGTACACAGGTTGCAGAAATGAAGCTATATAATTATTTAGGTTTCTGAAAAGACTGGGTAGAGAAACATACTGTTCCTGAGATGTATTATTGTCACTTTGACACGGTGAGCATTATGAAGTGTGTTTACCTCCTGACCCATTCATAGTAAAAACCTCTCTCAGATTTTCTCACACACGTGCATATTGCTTTGTACATCATCCTTTTTCACCTTTTCTGCTCTTATATTTACAGATGAAGTAGCTGGTGGCTCCTGTATTTTGCTGATCCTGCTCTGCGTAGCAACTGTTTTCCTTAGCATTGGAGGAACTGCGTTGTACTGCACCTTTGGTGACATGGAATCCCCTGTGTGTACTGATTTTGCAGCCAACATGGATTTCTATTATACCCAGATATTGCAGCGTGTGGAAGAACTTAAACACTGGATAGCCTTCTCATAGTTGAAATGAGCGGAGACAGCACACTGAGAGCTCACCAATGGTTACTGGAGAGGGCGGAAAAAAATTGTGATTTCAAGTTCTCTAACACTTGCCACCTGCAGGTGATGTGTATTTGATTATGTACTTACACTTTTACGTAGAAATCAAGAAAATTCTAGTTTAGCAATCAGGTGGCAAAATGTTCACATCTTAAGCTGTAGCAGTGTGGTATGGGAGAATAAAAAGTTACTCTCTTCACCCTTTTGAGAGTAGGCAAGTAGCTTTTCAACAACTTGAGCAAGCAAAGAAGAAAGAAGAAAATTAACTCTTCTGTATGCTCTCCCATTGCCACACATTGTGTAAGCAATCTCTGGACGCTTAGTAAAAGGACAGCTTTAATTTACAGCTGTTTGTGCAAAGGTGTTGCCTCCAGCTATCATGCAATAAGTCTGTGTTTTATGGAAACATTATTTTTCTTCTAAGTCTTACTATTTTTCTCCCTTTTAATTCTCCTGGTGAGCCATGTAATTATTTGGGTGGAGTGAGAAGAATGCAGCAGCATTCATGGAGCCCTCATGTGGTGATTAACAGGCTGACCCTCTATCTTACAGCTTATAATGAATATCATGAGTGGGATAAATCTGCTGGCAGATTTCACAAAATTTCCTGTAACTTTACTCCCAGTATTGTGTGGGCTGTTTTAGAAATGATTAAAAAAGAAATCATTGGTCTCACTAAACACAGAAACAAAAGTAAAAGGTTTAGTAAATTATTTGCGTTCAATAGTAAAGTGGCTTTGGCCAATTTTAAAGCACCTGGTAGCAGGTGTGGGGCTAACTGGGTTTTCTGTCCAGCTATGTCACTGACTTGCAGTAATCACTTTGTGCCTCAGTTTCTCCTCCGTAAATGGGGAATAATGATCCTTGCCTTTTTCTGTGAATATTTATTGCAATTAGGGCTCATGTCAGATTCATCCCAGACAAGCGCACAGGATCGCTGAACTGCGTGGCTGCAGCCTCTCTCAATGACTGCATGCTTATCTAAACTGGGACTGATCCAACAGAAGAGATTCAGCAGCTCACTGCAGATCCGTGGCACGTTAGTGGTCCAGGGCACTCATTCCAGCAGATAAAGCACATTTGCATCTCTTTGCCCTGCAGTTCTGAGACCTGTATTGTAAAATCTGTTCTTTTTCTATCAGCTATACAAACAAATCTAAATCAGTACAAAGAGCAATTTGAAATGAGTATTTCTATCACTTGGTGCTCGCCCTCCCTGTGTGGTATGTGAGAGAAACACTGACATGACTGTGAAGGTGAGAATTAGGTGCACAGGCCTTTGGCCCACACGCCGGTCAAAATGCGGCAACCGTTCTTGCATAACGGGCTAGCCCTGCTGAAGGTGTTAGCATGAAACGATTCCTTTACACCTCAGGAAACAGCATTTTTGAGGGGTCCACTTCACTCCACTCCATGATTTCCTGCTTACTAACGTTGTATGATGCAGTGTGTTCAGGTTTAGAATATTATTTTGTAAAATACTATGAAGTGAAATCTTCAAGATATTGCTCAGAATTATAACATTAAATGATCATGCTTTTTTGGCATTTGCAAGCAAATTGTCCCTCTAGTGAGCTTGATTGTTCCTAACGCACTCTTATACTTAACGGGTTTTTAAGGTGAAAGTTAAAATCACATTTTTTTTCCTAGAATAAATTGCATGTATGATTTCTCTTTTTGTTTTCACTGCGGAGGCTTAGTTTATACATTAGGGAGCCTCACACGCAGCTTTATATTAAACTAGCAAAATTTAAATTCCCAAATTAATGAAAACTGCTTTCAGAATGAAACTTGAGAACAGTAGTTTGGTATATTTTTTGTTTGTTGTCCTCAGAATATTATAATGCTGGGCTAATCTAAAGGAGAAAGGGAAAACACTTTTGTATTTTAAAGTGTTACTGGCTGGTTCAGTTTATTATTTGAAGTCTGGTTTTGTTTATTTATTTAGTTTTTCTTTTAAAGAGAATCTTAATTGTCTTGTTTTGGTAATTTACTCACAGAGTAAATAAAAAGCATGCATTCAGTTAAAATATGTATTTATAGTGACCATGTAGTTAGAATATATTTTGGGTTTCTGTAACTTTGCATTGAGTGTTTCAGGATATTAACTTTATTCCTAAAGAGACAACTGTTGATTTCAGCTTTAAAAAATCTTTGTAAGTTTTTGTGCACTTCATCACCAAAAAGATCAAGAGGTATATATAGAACTATTTATTCAAAAGTATATCAGATATGGAGATCAAAGATCCTCTACTTCTAGGTTCATTTAATTAAAACTATTTTAAAATAATTATTTTATTTAAAACTGTAAAGCTATTTAAAGTCAAAGCAATTTTTAATAAGCAGTTCAGTTTAAAATCAGTGGTCCAAATCCTGGTATGTCTGCTTTATGCTATATTCCCAGTGCAAAAACTCACTAGTATCAGTAGAACTGCCTGCAAGAAGATTGTGAAGAGGTTGGGCACCACTTTACCAACACGTTCTTGGTGAAAAATGAGCAGCCAAGCATTTTGTGCAACTCAGCTACCTTGCACTTGTATCTTGGAGCATCTCTCCAGCCCTCCCAACCTATGCCCAGGTACCGCACCTGCAAAGTCTCTCAGGATTTGAGGGAGCAGAAGGGGCACATGCGCACAGGCTGCCCAGCTCCTGATCTGAGCTGTTCACTCCTCACTTGCAACCAAGTGGCTGAATCTGGATCTAATTTCTGTTGGCATCCCCTTATAAAACGCTGATGATACTAATTCTTGCTTCGTGTGACAATTCTGTTAGTGCAAATAGTTTGCATGGTCTGTAGTACGTTATCAAACTTGCACCTACCAACATAATTTGCTTTGTGTTGAATTCCAAAGAGTGTGCGAGTAGGTCAGATATTGGCCTTCCGATATGGTCTGTTCTCTTTAGATTGCTGGTGATATTGCTTCCACCTGGGTGACCTGGGGGGCTAGGATCTTCCAGTCAGGTAAATCCAAGCTAAAAGAAATGGTTGATTTGAACAGATTTTCCTCTTGTCTGAGTATTTTGCGGTAAAATAACACTGAGCAACAGCTAAGATTGTTATAAGGAGAAAGAAAACAGAGGAAAAAGGCTTTTTTTCTTTTATTTTCTTTGTGCGTTTTAAAGCCCTTTGTGTATAAGTTTTTATTCGTTCTGTTTCATTCCCTGCCACTGTCTTTATGGCTGTCCTGCTTGGCAGTAGGGTAACGTACTACACCAGCATAAAACCATTTGTAATTGGTAGGAAAATTCAGGGAATGGTTCAGTACTTGACAGTAGTTAAAAGTAATTTCTTAAAATATGTCTGGATTTCAGGCTGATAGTGTACCTTCAAAGAAGCTGTGGCCACTTAATCACCTGCAGCACTCTACTAAAAACCTCCAGTTTATTTGAGCATAATTATTTTGAAGATACTGTTGCGATAGCGCAAAACCAACAAGACTTTTGATGTAGATTCAGCATATGCTGCCAAAAAGAGCTTTCTGATGACATAATTAACACCCTCATCCCAAGCAGCATAGACTACACCAAGAAAAGCACTGTGCTGTAGCGTAGCCACACTATACCGCAGGCTCATTTTCAAAACAGCGTCAGCAAGGAAGTAGATATTCCACAGCCCAGATGTGCCAGCAGAAGTTTGTAATCTAGACACAGCCTGTGTTTTAAAATTTTTCTAATATCTTTGCTTGCACACTTGGAAGATGCGTAGCCTCAGTGACAAGCAGTAGGAAGTAGTCTAACGAAAAAGGAAACTTGTTTAAGGTTTTCAGGAGTAAAGGACAAGCTTGCACTATCAAATAAGCAGAGTAGATTGGAAGTCCAGATTTCTGTGTGACTGGGTACTATTCCACTCGATAACCTAAAGGGTTGTTACCCTCTAAGAAAACATGTTTGCCTACTTTGTACTGTAATGTAAAACCAAGACCATCTGAAAGGACTAATAACTATTTGTAACAAATTTTACTTAAGCTTCCTTCAGCAAAAGGAGTAAATAATTGTGTTTGAAACCGTCACCCAAGCTTGTAATTTAAATACTGTAGCAAAAAAATAAAGACTGTCCCAAAGAAAATATATGATCCTTTTTGGGTACCATGCTTTCTAAATGTATGAAAAGACTGAGAAGATTTCCTGTAAAATTCAGGTAAATGAGCAGTACCTCCAATAAGAATTTCATAGTCAAACACAAAGCAGAGTGGAAAATGAGGATAAAACACATAAGGTTTGGGTTTTGGTGTAATGTAGTTTTCCTGGGTGGGTTGGTTTGTCTTTGTTTTAATAGCTAAACAAAAACCCAGCTTCTTCACAGAGCCTGGTTCCTCTAGAGTGTTGCCTTACTGCATCGTTAAAACAAATCGACAGGCGGTAAGTTTCAGACTTCCAATAACTGGGTGAGTGACCTGGATAGTGGTCACAAGCCAGTCTGCTCTTTGAGTTCAATTAAATAAATAAAAAGCCCCAAACAATTCCAATTCAGCCCAACCCAGCAGCCTCTGATTTGAACAGGAGCATGCCAACACATTTTGCAACATCCCTCCCTCCCCCAGCCTTGGCTCTTCCCCCAGAAGCCACGGAATGAGGCCAACCAGAATTTTAGACTGCTAGAAAAGTAGTGAAATTCTAAGAGAAAATGAGGCAGTTGCACACATTTTGGTTTACTTTTGTTATCTTTGTGTTGTTTTCAGGTTGTTCACAGTCAGAAAAAGTAAGAACTACAATGAAAAAGGAGAAAAAAAAAAAAGAGATTTTCATATAACTTAATTGAAACTTGTGAGATAACATCTCACAGCATCAAACTAAATCATAACATAATATCTGGCACCGTGGAAGTGTGGCCTAAGAGTGGTCTTTAGGTGTAGAAGTAAATTGCTGTTGAAAACAGTTCTGCTTTCAGGAAGACAAGCAGCTGATCTTCCACTTCTGAGTCTTGATCTGACTCCTGACCAGAAGCATTGGTAATCGTGAGGAACCTGGATGGGCTTCCAGAACTGGTCAGTAAACTCTTACCCAGAAGACAGGCTTTGCCTTCAGCTTTGGCTTTGTAGACACAGCTGTGCTGATTCAGTACTACTACAGACTGAGTTCACTGTATCAGTCACCGCTTTCATTCCTTGGTTCTCCTCAGCAGCCTTCCTATGACCAGTCTTCTACCCCTGCCTTTATGAGGAGCTGCTACAGTCTCTACCCATGTCTTCATCCCAGTGAGTCCACTTTTATTCCTTCTGCTTCTCCCTTTACCATTTCTTTCCCAGTATGAAATAGCATGTGTTCTGTCATTTATATGATCATAAGGTAATTGAGTTAAGAAGGAACCTCAGAACGTCTCTAGTCCAACCTTCTGCTCAAGGCAGGATCAACTGAGATCAGACCTAATTTCTCAGGGCTTTATCCAGCTGGTCCTTGAAACCCTCCAAGGATGGAGACCGCACAAAAATCCCTGAGAGTATCCCACCGCTTGGCTGCCCGCAGGGTGAAAAAGTTGTTCTTTATACTCAGTCTCAACCTCTGTTTCGGTTTGCTGTCTCTCATCCTGCTGAAGTGCGCTGCTGTGAAGAGTTTCTTAGTAATCTCCTCATAGTTACTGGAAGTCTGCTACTAGGTCCCCCAAAGCCCTCTTTTCTCAAGGCTAAACACTCTGTTTCCTAGCAGTGTCCTTCTGATCCTTCTCGTTTGTCCACAGCATCCTCCTTCCTGACAGGGATCCAACATTCTCTTGTTAGAATAGGGATCCCATATGCTTCTCCCTTTCCTCTTCCACCTTAAACTCTCAAATTCAATATCAAGATTTTAAAATTGGTAATGAGGCCACAGGCAAAACTGAAATAGCAATGGCAACTACTATTACGTTAAAAACAATGGATGTTGGTGTGTAGCAGTGATTTCAAAACTTATGCTGATTCTTGTACTACTCTTAAGCAGCATGTTTGAAGAATCATATGCTGACTTCCATGTGCCTTAATGAAATAATCTAAATATTTTTCTGTAAAATAGCTACCCAAGTAAGCCTAAAGTATTTAACTATAAAGTCCTTTCTTAAAAAAATATTTTTTTAGACATTGCTTCTTTGAGGCTCCTTTACATAATTTGTGCTTTGTATTACTTTGAATTAAATGTCATGGTAATTCTTCTTTAGTATAACATAAAGCCTAGGGTTTACTGCATTCAGTAATGTCCAGAAATTGTGGTCATCTCTTGAAGAAAATGATGATGGGGAGTAGATGCGTGCTGCTTTACAGAATTGCTCCATGACAGCTAAGATGTTACAGAATTGATATCAGTGAATTTCAACCAAAGGTCTGATTCTGCACTTGGGTTTATCCTGAGCTTGTTTATAACAGCAAACAGGCTAAAATAAAATAGAGACAGCACTGAAGCACACCCAAAATTTCAAACGCATGTCTAATACCAGACCAAAGTTGTCCATTAATCTAAAATTGTTGAGCTGCCCTTTCTTGGAAACAAGTTTGAATCCAGCTTCACAAAACAATAGATCAGTCAGTTCTCTCCTTTTGGTTTGTGCCAAGAAACTGTCTGGCAAAGAGTCCCCCTTTAGCCAAGATAGGCCCTTGATGTAGGGCTCATTTATCAGACTGTTGGGGAAGTTTCCAGTAACACTTCTGTCAAATGACAGTTAATGATTGTGTCCCATTTCATTGCCTGGCATTGAAAATGAGTTTAAGCCCCACTATTGTGCTTTCATGGACTGACTGACTTCAAAGGTGTTACCAAAAACAACTTTCAGAATGAGAGCTATAGGTTTTTTTCATAAAGTGCCATGTGCTGAGTACTGCAATGGGAAAACTTTACTGGTTTTCACAGTTTTACTACAACATGACCAGACTCCATGATTGCTGATGTAATGCATGGAAGCAGTGCCAATGCAGTGTCTCCTATAGTGCACCCCCTCAGCAGGTCGGTGTTCATTCTGTTCTCCTGAACTGGAGGAGGTAATGGTTGCATCGGAATTGGTGGTGAAAGCATCTATGTACTAGAAGCTGAGCAACATGAGGATATTGTTACTTCCACATAAACCTTACACCAAAAAATGTATTTTTTTTTTTCCCACTTTCATTTAGGAACCATTCATCTATTTTCCTTGACATCTTTTGCTTAGAGAGAGACAGGATTAAGCCAATTCCTCTGCTTCTTCTCCAGGCACTGGAATTGATGCTTTTTGCCAGAGATAACATGAATCTTGCCACTCGTATGTGATGCTGAGAATCCTCATGCTTGTACAGCTTGCTTAATACTTCTGGCCTTTCTGCCAGAATTTCGAATGAAATTGGTAGATAGTCTCTGAGGCTACAAGAGTAGCAAGAATATTTTCACACTAGTTTTCCTGACCCAGCTTAATTCAATGCACTATAGAAAGGACCTGCAGAAGAAAGCAAAAGGTTTGGCTCACTAAGGATCTATACAGTCAATTTCAGCTAGACAAAATGTCAGTATCTACCATCATAGAAACTAGCAATGTTGGTCCATAATTAATAGACAAGAGTGTATTTGAAAAGAGTTATAAATATCTATATATATACTGAGGTTTCTCAGTGACTATTCAAAGATCTGAGGCTTTATGTACAAGTTAGTAAATGAAATAAGGGGAAACAACTTCTCAAGATTGTACAAAGGTAAAGACTGAGTATATTTATGGGCAAAAGGGCTGCAGAATGAATGTAATAAAGACCTTTGATCAAAGATGATAAAATTTTATTGGTAAAGGATGAAAAATATTTCTGATAATGATATCTATCAGTGATGGTATTTGTTTTTTTCAATCAGATTTTACAGAAACAGAAAAAAGTGCACAATAGTTTAATGACATCGGGGAGGAGAGGGACTAATAGTTAAAATATTGCTGAATGCTTTGTAGGCTTCCTGAGGAGGAATTTAAGTGGTTTGTACAAGGTCACGCAGCAGGAAGACGCAAAGCAGGACCGGAGCTTGTAAATCCTCTCTTCTGATCTTTTGTCTGGTCCCACTAAGACAACACAGATTGGGGAAGATAAATGAGTACCCTGTTGTTCACATTATCTTTGACTTCACACAGCTTTGAAGGCTTTATTTAAAGATATTTTTATATTCTCATAAATTTTGTGATGATCTTAAAGAATAAAATTGATTCAAGAGATAAATTTCCTTTCTAGTATGCAGCACTAAGTCCAAATGCCATTTCAGGCTATTTTTAGTACTTGGTATCATCAAACCCATGGTAGCCAGTTGCTATTTACATGTATTAAAGCAAATTGTATCAACAGACCACATGGGAACATGTAGTATACTCCTATAGCAACTCCTATTATCAGAAAATACAGCTCAAGCTGTCTGTAGTCACTTTGTGTTTTGCCACGTAACCCTAACTACCCATGCTCTGTTAACTGCCAGAAAAGTAACAATGCTCCGCAGAACAGATGCTGTTGAGAATCCTATTATGAAAATCAAGCCACAATCTCACAGCTCTGCTGGGCTTCGCACAATACCTATTGCTGTGCCAAGAGTGAGACAACAAAGCAATGTGGAAAGAAGTAGAGGTCACCAGATTCTGCCTCCCAGCAGAAATGATGGTCCTGTGAGGCACAGAAATGTCTTCACCATAAAGTGGATGTTGTCATCACTGTCTGCAAATGTGAAAGATGAAAATAATCTCAAATGTTCTTGGTGTCCCTCAAAATGCCTTTAATAACCTTTTTTCCTTCCAATTTTTGTATTTTTAAAAGCTTTCCCTTTGTTGAAGGCAAAGAGGAAAAGTAAGCAACGGTAATTTTTTTTATTTTTTTTTTAATTTGGCATGTATTATCTCTTATATTTTTCTATAAATAGGACATTGCTTTTCTGTGCCAATTCACTGCTGAGTAATAGCCCATGGTTTACCAACAGAGGCAAAATAGATGGCCATTAGCAGGAAGAGACTTATGTATTATAAAACAACCCCATTAAAAAGAACCATCTCCATCAACTCATGCAGTAGGATGATGAAATAATATTTTCAGTGAACCGGCTGAATTTTGCAATGCGGAGCAAGCCTTGCATAGCCCGTCCACAGTGCCAGCTCAGTCTGGCACTTTGTTCAACTTTGTACTGGGACCTTTCACAGCTACGATTTCCCAGTACAGAGCAGCCAAGGAGGTAAGTATTCTTCCTTTTGCTCCTTTGACCACTGAGATGGCCAGCAGCTGCATGTCTCCCAAAAACAAATAGGACAGCCATGAGTTATCTATAAAAACCTCTAGTTTCAGTCATGCATCTCCAGCCTCTCTTTTCAGACACTCCTCACTGCTAGAGATGAGGTAGGCAGCAGGTGCCTGTAATGAGTCCATATCCATGCAAGCCTGGAGGAGATGCTCTTTGCCACTTAATTTGCTCTGCAGGAGAGCAGCAACCATGACTGCGAGTCAAATATTCTGCTCGCAGGAGATCAAGTAGTGTCCTTCAGGACTGAGCCTGAGATTGTATTGCCTACAGTCAGCACAGAAGAGACTGCACAGTATGACCTGTGTCCTTTCAGAAGTATTTAAAAGTAATTGCTATCCTGAGCACTCTCAAAAATGTTTTAAGAATCTAAACCTGCTGATCTTCCTTAAGTAGAAATATGTTGGTTTTGAAGGGACTGAGGGTTTTAGGATCCCACAGCAAAGGCATCGTGGAAACCATAAAAATACTTCCAGAAAGTTTTGAATGGAAGCAGTGCTGCTTAGACTGCCTCAGGATTTCAAGATCATTCAAATATGAACAAGAAGGGCAGACTTCAAACAGTTTCTTAAGGAAAAGAGGCTATGCTTTGTGGCACTTACTGTCACAGAGCACTTAGTCATGAATTCAAATATAGTTTATCAGGTTACCCTAGGACAGAGACAGGGCAAGTTTAAAATTAATTTTTTTCTGGCCATTGTTCTGAACTGCACTGTTAAATAGTAGACCATTTGGTTTTCATTTCTGTCCTTCTATTCTTTTCTGGTTTATTTTCTTCAAACCTTCATTCCTGTCTCTGAATGGCATCCCTTATAACTAATTGGCTCAGTATTTTTTTGATATGGCCAGGAAAAAAAAATTGGCTGTGGCTGAAAAAGGCTGTGCTGTGACACGGTTTGAAGTAGTTGGGACAGAGAGTTGATTAAGCAATAGGAACACAAAACTGGTACTTGGGAGGGTTTAATTGCCTGCTCTCCCACAAATTTCCTACGTGGTCTCAAGCGCATCACTTGATTCTCCTGTGTTTCAGTTCCCCGCCTATGTAATGGGGACAATTCTCTTTTGATGCTCCCTGTGGTGATGTAGCAATACGTATTCTAATGTTCCTTATAAGGATTGGGGTCACGGTAATCTCAGAAGCAAAACATTTTAAGCAATATCAGCAAATTGCTACTCAAGCTTTGCCTGAAATGTTTACCTTGCATTGTCACAAGTAATTGCAATGAAACCAACATCTGGAAAAAAAAGGGGAAGAAAACTGTTCTTGTTTTTCACACTCTTTTTTGAGCTTTCTATGAATACGATAGTTGTTTCAGGGGGGCTGTAGGAAAGAAGTATAAAAAAATAGGACGATTCACTTTAGTATTGCTGCCAGTTTTTGTGCTGTGCCAGCAGGTGAAGAAATTGTATCTGGTTTTGGTTTTGTTTTGTTTTGTTTTGTTTTTTAGTTTTTTTAGCATCATAATGACTATGCTGTGAGATTTTACAGCTTTTTTTAAGCTATCTGTAGAATCACAAATGGCTTTCACATCTTAGCATTTCCCTATGGGAGTGAGGAGTAAAACCAGCTGCTTGATGGATTTCAGTATCTGGAATCTGCAGTTATATAGGCTTGTTAGTCCTTCCCACTTCATACTATCTGCAATGGAGCAGAACTGTTACTGGTCTTAATGTTACCAGTGGTTACCTGGGGCACGGTGGGAACAGACTGTGGAAAATACAACCAGGTTGTTGTTTAAAGTGTTCATACTAGAAGATTTGAAAGAGAATCTGAAAGTCTGTCCCCCATACTGTTAGCATTTATAGCAATTAAGCTTTTTGCTACTGGGTGACTCAGTGTAGTGACAGGATTATTGGTGATTTAGATTCTCTGAGTTCACTGAGAAATTGCCCATCATAAGCTATTCATTGGAAGTCTTGAAAACAATGTGGGGAAGCATAAAGGAAGAAATGAGCCAAATGAAGGTATGGCTTCTGGTCTGAACACAACCTAGAAATTCCCTGGTGCAGCCACCTCCAGAAGCACCTTTCTGTCATAGATATTAGCTGTGGCAACTGCCCTTAAGTGCAGAAAGATCCAGCCATCTTGCCTGTTGCTTCCATCTATTTTCCTTGTCCTTGTGGGGTTTTGCACAGAAGATAGAGGTTATAGCTTTTGCCAATTTCCTTCCAAATATGTAACCAGGTGGTGGCAGAGAAGAGTGATGTCATCATAATCTCTTATGGAAACAGAAAAAGAATATGGTCACAACAGGTAGCACCCATTTTCCAGTACTATCCTTACATTTCTGTGTAGTTACTTTTCAGATCCTTGCATGTCCTATTCTTTAAAGTTGATGCTGGGAATACTAAATACAGAGAAGCCACCGTTTAATGCTGCCTATACCTATGTCGCATAGGAAAACCAGAAATGGACATTAGGTGAATAATCCTATCAGACCCTATTAAAATTCATTGTCAGATCATCATGAGCTGAGGTACTTATCTCAGCAGATTTCACTGAGGTACTGCTTTTCAGCACGGGTCACAATTTCCAAGGCGCATGTGAGTAAATGGGAAAAAAACCCTTTAGTAGGGGGAGGGGAAGGGTAGGTCATGTAATTAAATAAAAATAAGTCCTATGAATGGCATCTTCCTTGTGATGAAATACTCATTGCTGTCAATTTATTCAAATCGGGGAGGGAGAGAGGAATAAGGGATGTAACTGTATTGTCCTTTCTTCAGGCTATTTCTTGTTTCTTATTGTCTCTTAACCTCAAATACCTCATTCTACAAAAAAGTCACAGACTTTTGCTGCTGATTCTGTTACTGTGAGAAGCATTGCTTTTTTAAAGTAAATTACTGATAGACTAGGCTTGAAATGTCACCAGGACTGTATATTATCATTAAGAGAAATTATTTGCTTCCTTTTGAGCTTTCCTCCTTAGGAAGAAGAATTTTATTTAGGTGTACTGCAAATTTCCAGTGTAACTACTTCTGAATTTCAAAATCATCATCAACAAATGGCCCATGCATGATATCTGTACATGGCCCAACTTGCACTATTTTATGTGCATTGTAGAGCAGCCTTCTCTCAAATTATGCAAACTTGTTGGCAGAGATCAAGTCTTCTCTCTTTTTAAGGCAATACCTCAATATTTACAAGAAAACCTTCAAACACTGTAGTTAAATTAGTGCTAATCCATCACTTCAAGTGAATAGTTTCATAAGCAGAACCTGATGTGGAGGAGGCATTTTAACTAAGACCTGAATCCACTCATTGAGTAAGGAAGGCAAAAAGAATACTGAATAGCTTCCCAGTGACTGCATGAACAGGAATCCTTGGAGACAAGAGGATATGTTCATGTAATTAAAGACGGCATCATAATACATAGGTACCAAAAGCCCAAATCACACAGCACAAGCACCCTTATTTCCAGGATTTGAGGCATTGACTTTACAATCTTAATAAATAGTGCTCTGCAGAGAAGCAGCAACAGAGCTGCATTATTTTAAAATATGTAGCTCCATCAAAATCAGAACACTGAGTATTAGCCTATTTTCTTCCAAACCAAAATCACAGCAGAATGGGAAAAAGCCTTTTGATAGTCTTGCAACATCATCTCTAGCTAGAGCAAACCCAGATTTTTTATATTCTCACAATATTCTTGTTCTTGCACAGAAATTCTTGTATGGATTTATTATTGATCTTCTAGTCTTGGAGGTATGCATTTTATTACTATTATAATTAGCATTTAAATTAGCGTTTAAAGCACGTGAGGTGTCATACTAGTTGGTGGCACACAGGTCCTGATACCATGAGGCTTCTAGTACTACACTACTAGTATATGTCTAGTCTTCATAGCAGTCCTCTAGACTTCTATTACACCTCTAGTATATGTCTACATCTCCATAAACCAGAGCCACTGAGTACACAGACAGACCTTGTTCCCCCCTCTTCCACTTCCCAGGCAGGTTGTTCTTACCTACAGGGAATACCAGTGTAAGAGTAGCCCTGCTGCCCAAGGGCTGCACTCCTGACCTATACTTTGACAGGACATGGCTGGGGCATAAGGGTGCTTAATGCCCCTCCCACCATTGCCGTGCAGCCCTGTAGAGGAATTTCATTTCCAGTAGATCTGACACCTACTTAAAACTAGTAAAATGCTTTGAGACACTCTTGAGGGGGGGAGAGAGAAAAAGATCTTACTGTTATGATTTGACACCAACATGACTTCATTTCAAGCTACCTCATATTTTTTCAATAAATACATACTGAAAGATTTCATAACTGGCTGCTATAACTCCTGTTGTTTCTATATCTTACTATCCTGGTGTAAATTTTACCTCTTTTATTCTTACAACACTGCAGTTCAGAAACTGGAAAGCAGCATGATACTGCCTAATTCTTTTTCATGACACTGACATCCTAATATTTTTTTCCCTTTCCCTTCCAGGTGGGTTAGCAAAAGAGGCTGGAAATCTACTTTAATAGCAGTTTTTAATTTTCCTGCAATTCATCATTTTCATGCTGGCTGGGTAATTTAATAATTGTTGTTGACCTAATTCCAGTTGTAAAAGATTAGACTATGCATTATCACAGAAGTTTTATCCTTTGGCCCTTAAAATAATTAGACTTTTTAAAAAATATATGCTACAGATTATTAACAAATGTTACAATATTTTGCTTATTGAGTTCCTTGTTTCATATGAAACCACTTTGTACACAGCCTTGATGATGATTCTTTTTTAATTGTAAGGTGTAATTACTGCCAGGAAGGGTGACACTAAAATTTAGCCGTGAACTAGTATTTGATCAGCATGCCACATGATGATGTTGTCATCCATGGCTTCATTGCATGAATGCTTCCCTCCAGCAATATTGAGGCAGAAGCATCCACTGTAATTAGAGGTTTGAAACCTATGTTGTGTAATTGGTTCTGCTGCGTTGCGCAGAATGAGTGTCCCTTTTCAAAAGCAGAAGACGACAGAAAAACAGGTGTCTGAGTGATTCTTGCTAGCTTCCTGCCATCCCCTCTAGGTGACTGATGCTTGCTTGCTTGCCTTCACTTTGGCAGTCCTGAGAGGAGCAATCAGTTCTCACAAAGCTTGGCCATCTGCCTGATTTCTAACAGGTTTTGGGGAGGAGTTGGATCCAACTGACCTTAGACAAGAGCTTGCAGCTGTGAAGGTGATGGCTATGACTTTTTTGGTTCAACTTATAATGGGAATTTGTCCCAGTTCCATCAATACGTGATTAATTTCCTGGACAGCTGAGCCATCCTAAACCTCTGGTGTAGGTAAGGAAAACTAAATTGATACTAGTTGTAAGTTCCAGTGGACTTAAGGTAAGTTCAGCTTTTTTGGACTACACTTGAGATTTGGATGCAGGTGCAAGGTATTGCTGCTTGGTCAGAAATTTGGTGGAATCTTGGACAAATTCCCAAAGTGCCTCTGGAAAGTTTCTAGGGTAGCAAGATCTGCAGAGCAACATTCCTGGACTTGCTTGGTGATTAATGATGAAGTCTGTAATAACATGTTCACTATAAAGGTTTCTGCTGTTTTCCCTTCTAAACATGTATTTAGTAACAGTCCACAGAGACCTTTGTGCCATCCGTACCCACCGGAGTCCTTTGCCATTTGGTTTGGCTGCCATAGGGAACTACGTGAGTGCGGGAGAGAGGCAGCTGTATTTCTTAGTGCAGCTAGCTCAGCCTGGGAGAAAGCAAAAGGGCCCAGGGGAATGGGAGGGAATAGAACTGAAAATACTGCAGCTATGGCTTTTGGATTTGAATGAGAGAGAAACTCCTTGTGGGCCTTATACAAATAAGGGTCATTTAGGGATATCCTTTTTGTCATCCAGAAGCCTTATCTGCTCCTAAGTGATTACACAATACGTTAGTTGAGTTTTCAGACATTTTATGCAATCGTTGCTTCTAGGAGACTGACAATCAGAGCTGAAGGCCTCCTGTGTGTGCTGTATTTCCACCTCTTCATGTTTTATCCCAGGTCCAACAGTATTTTTGTAGCCTTGACTAACGGGTGTATATTCTTACTAGAGTCCAAATTTTTTATCTAAAAATTTCTGTCCCTTGTGGCTATGGAGGAACAAATACTTTAAGAGACTTGAAGACTCCCATACTACAAGTTAAATATAAAAAGCCTCATCTTCACTAGATTTGTTTGATTTTTTTTTTTTTAGTACCTATTCATTGTATTTGAATATTTCAGGGTTGGTATTTATTGTCCATTACAGTGTACACAGGCATGACTTGTTTGTATCCATAAAATAGTGTTAAATCAATCAGCCAGCAAAACAGATATTGCAAAGATTAAGAGGTTATTAAAATGTCTTGCATGAAACCCTAACCCCAAAGTCCTTGGGAGATCTTCCAAGTGTTATCTGAGGAAGCTAAACGCCACACACACAGGAGGACTTTTTAGTTATTTGCAAGCAAAAATGTGGGCCTCCAATTTTTGAAAGACATTTGTGCAGAATCAGAATGAATTCTTAGTAATATGTTGCCACATCAAACTGAGGAGATGTCCTCTCCCTTCTTGTCCATCAATAAAATGCGAGTAACTGTGTGAGGTCATGTGGTCCATGTTCTGTCTGCAAATGTGGCACTTCCAGGTGCACCAGAGAGGAACTAATTAGGAGAGGACACAAGTAGAGGATGGAGACAGAGGGAGAGAGCCCTGGGCACAGCCTGCTGGCTTCCCGGAACTGGAGGAAGACAGAGGGAAAAGCTAGAGACAATCTTGTTTAGGCAAGAGGCCAGATACAATAGTGCCTTCTCATCGTGTTTAGGCCGGCTGTGTGTACATCTTCAGCCTTATTTTTGGCTGTCCCGTCAAGAGAGAGAAAACGAGGCACGTGTATAGGCTGATGATTTGAGAGCAGAGAGTATCGAGAACTCCTACAAAAAGAAAGTTAACCATAGTCTCTGAGAATGCTATAAGCAGGCACCTCAAAACCAAACAAGCATACAGATTTTTATTTCAAAATGAATGTTGACTTCATGCAGCAAGTACTTTCCAGACTGCTGCTTCAAAAATAGAACCTTTTACACACTTTGCCCTCCTTTGGATTTTTTCCTTTTCCCTCTCTTACATCAAAAGAAATAACCACAGCTCTGCAGTCCTGACCCTAAAGATGGAAAGCAATCCTAAATAGGACAGAGCGCATACGTGCGGTTTGCGCACCGACGTCAGCAGAACATGTCAAGGGTAGAACGTCAGAACTCGGAGGCGGCAGAAGCGGGCGGTGCCACCTGCTGGCTTCGCGGCAGCAGGGTTCAGCTTTCGGGCGCCGGACATCATGTCCCCCCAGGATCATTACCGGGGGAGGGGGGGGGTCCGTGCGAGCGCGAAGAGATGTCTGGCATTCAATGATGCAGACTGATGGCTGCAGCTGAAACGATATTCTTTGTTCTGTATGCGTATGTTACAAATCGGTCACCTCAAAGTACAGGAAAGGATTGAAGTGTTAATGAGAAGAAAGTAAGTCCACACCGTGTGGATGTAATAGCTGATAACAGCACAAGTCTGTTCCTCAGATCTAAGCAATTCATAGTGATTTCTCTGCTCCGGCTGATTTCAGTGCTCAATGATGTGATCGTCAATTTATCTCATTAATGCTTGGGAGTAAATTTCAGGTGATTTGTAATGTTCTCTGAGCTAGAGATGCAGGTTTAGCACCTGTTTTTAACTGGTAATTCTGATGAGCATCTATGGCCTGTTTTCAGGTGACTTACATGCTTAAATCCTAATGAGTTATTTTTAAGCTAAAATGTCCTAGTTTCTGTTTCAGCTTCACCTGCTGGATCTTGTTATTTATTCCTATAAAGAAAGATTGGTCATTTTTCATAAAAAGTAAAATTACAGTCTGTTTTATAAAAAAATTAAAGATCGAGAAGGACAACTAGAGCTCTTAGTATTTACCACCTGTATGGAACCATTGTAAGACAAGAGAGAGTGATCATTAGAAATAACCTTTCTTCTGCAGGGGCAGGTATTGCTGTTAGGTATGTAATGAAATGTAAGGACACTCTGTCTCCAGGCCCATTAAAGAGGCTTTGGTGGTGCTAACATCAGCGCTTACTTTGTTTTAGTGATGTGTCATTTTTTAACTAGGCCCTGGCATACTGCCATCAACTTGGTTTTATGCCTCCTGTGTTTTCACAGCCGCAGGCCAGATGGTTTCAACATTATATCCTTCCTCTCATATGGAATCTGACCACAGTACTCCAAATTGCTTGTAAGGTACCTTGCATTCCACATACTATAATTCTTGTTATGTATTGCAGTGCATTCAGCGTTGGTCATTTCAGCTAAAAAACTAACTTAGAAACTTTTTCATGTTGTAAGCAGCATGTAGAGCTGGTGACTGAGCACAGATGTCAATGGGGCTATTAGTCTCCTTGGAAGCCTCAATTACTACTGGATTTGTAGGATAGGATAGAGCAACTGCTTTGAAAAATTCCATTCATGCACTTAGTGCATGATCTAATGGTGAACTAGCCTGGGAGGTGGAGAAATAGTGTAGTGGTTTCCACTATCACAGCTTTTGGGTGCTTCTGAGATCTTTCTTAAAAACATGGGAACAAGCTTCCTGTTGGTGACCCTATAACAAGCCTGATGTGGTGGGCAGGGAAATATCGCTGCTCAGTAATGTTAAATGCAAAGCTCTAGTTCTTCATTCTCTTCCTCACTTGGGTAAATTAACTTCTTCTACAGCTTTTACTCATCCTTGGCTGATGGGACAACAAACTCTTGCCCTGCCCTGATGAACTTACTGGCTGCTGCCATGCTCACTCCTAAATGTGTACCTGGATTTGAGAACTCTGGAAATGAAGTCCAGGCAGGGCAGTGTGAGGACAAGAACTGTGAGGGAATTACTCCACTGCACCCAGAAGGGAACAAGACTGTAAAAGGTTGTTAGCGGCATATATGTAGGAGATAGGGATTTTTTTTTTTTGGTGGCACAGGAATCTTGAAAAAGGATGAATACATGAGCAGAAGTTAATTTGTGGTTGTGGCTAAACAATGCAACAAAATGTGGTCCCATGAGCACAGTAGAATTGATAGCAAGCCAGAGAACAGCAGTGTCAGGAAACAGTACTGCTGATGTCCACAGCTTGCTATAGAAGCAGTGCCTAGACAAGAGGTTACCATCAAGACAAGGGGTCCCATATGCTACAGGGACAGGTGAAGTAAACTGTGTACAGCCTCATAGCAAATCACTAGTAGAGCTGGAGGACACAGTTACGGTGACCACAAGATAGCTGTGTTGTTTTAATAAAAGTATTCCTTTCCCTGACATTGTAGGGAAAAACATAGGTAGGTGTGTGTGTCTCTATGAAGGAGCTGGGGCAACGCTTTGTAGCTTCTGTTGCTTAAGCTCATTGCATAGAAAAATTCCCTTCTATTCCTCATTCCAGAAGGAAATTAAACAGACAGGCAGAGAAATGCCATCAGGATGAACATACATGTCTCAAGCTGCATGTTCCATGAGATTTTTTTTTATGTCCGTTTTAGGTTTTAAAAAATCTGACTTCAAAAATTGAACAATTTTAAACATTTTTAAAGTATGTAAAGGGGATGTTATCAGGGAAGGACCCCAAATCCTGACACTTAAACGAATTGTATAATCTCCTTTTCAGGCTTACAGTGGCCATGTTTTAGAGTTCGTATGTCGTGTAGAAAATTGAACAGCCTGAATTTAAAAAAACTGATTCATCCATTTGCTTATTCCGTAAGAGATCAAGTGAACTGATCTAAATGCCAGCCTTATTTCTGACAGTTGTTTTGCATTCATGATGGCAAAAGCCCACTACCACACTCCCTTCTGCGTTTTTGAAAATATTTATGTTACCTGCAGTAGGAAGTTATACATGCCTACTGCTTTTGTTTTGCAAGTGCTTTGGAAACAATCTAGTTTCAATTTGTCTCTAATGCCATTAAAACTGCATTAGTTCTGTTTACTTTTCTGGAAACTTCTGAAAGGAAGCACTTAGCTTTGTGAAGCAGAATCAATGTGAACGGTTACAGGACAGGTGCAAAGATCCTTGGCCTGCTTATTTGTTTTTAAAGTATTTGGGTTTGAATTTATCTATTTAATCAATAGGTATGTGGTAGCTGGTAGTGATCGTTGAGCGTGGAAAACCAACACAACTCACTAGAGGGAGCTCAGACACAGTTTCTGAGCCCAGCAAGGAGCTACCCTACCTCACCCTGTTACTTGCCCTACGTCTTGTCGGTAAATCTCTCCCATTGATTAACTTACAGTTTCTGTGTGAGCAACTACATAGCCTGCATTATGAAAAGTATACTGAGCTTTCAATTGCAGATAATTTGCAAATGAATACTGAACTAGGGCAGGGAGGTCTCAAACTTTAATTTGTCAGCATTGGTAGATATTACCAGAATACTTTTTTCCAGACCAGAAAAATTGATCAGAAGAGGTTTGGTTTTGTTTCTTCTCCTGCCTGCCTCTTCCCTCCTAGGGCATTCCTTCCTCTTCATTATATCCTCAGATCCATGTACTGACATCCTTCTGCTGTGCTTGCTGCTCCTACAAACCTCAGACACTCTACTTTCCTGTCTGAGTAACGCACTTCACTCAGATCCCAACCTTTCACCTCTGTCCATCTACTGCGTGCCCCAGCAGAATCCACTGCCGAAAGCACAACAGGTTTCACCAATACCCTGCGCTTTATCTTAGTCTTTCCCCTTATCTTCCTTGCTCCAACATCCCGAGCTGCAAGTGCAGGTTCAGGCACCACCTAGGTTGCTGCTAGAGGCATTTTGAGAGGAGCAGTTGAATGCACTACGTACAGATGCGAGATTCTGGCTGTAACTGCTGTTGTGAAAGTGTTTATCTAATCTTCAGGAAGTGATTAATGAGTAAAGACACTTATAAATGTGCTTCCCTTGTAGTCAGGTGGTTACCTGCCATCAGGCAGTCCTCACATCAGTCACTGTTCACGTGGAGGTATTTGTTCTTGTTCAGACAAGAGTCAGCACACAGCAGACTTGGAATCCACTACTGCTGCCTCGTAAGCAGATTTTTCCTTCAAAAAACACTTTTAAAAAAGTTTGTGTGCCACACCTTGGGAGCCTTTTTTCTGGAGAACACAAAAATAGCATGAGTTAGAAAAATCATCCAAACCACCTAGGATAGTCTTAGGCACTCTGCTAAGGAGGTGCTACAGGATGAGGTCAAAGAACAGATTGGGGCCTTTTACCTTTATCACCCTGCACACGTTCAGCAACACAGTGAAAATGGTTAATACAATCAACCCATTATTTCGCATGAGTCAAGCACACTTGTAGGTGACAAATAAGATGGTGTTACAAAAGTAAAGCCTTAAATAACTGATTCTCAGTCCAGATTAAACACCTTGATGCTATCTCAGAAATTCAGAAAAGTGGGAGAATTGTCTCTGTGTTGGTGAGACTCTGTCCTGACACAAACCGATGCAGGGCTCTCTACACAGGCTTTGCAAAGAGTCACCTGGGGTGTTGGAGGTATGTCAAAGAATATGGCAAAATGGGCTGCACTGCAGATGGTCCCTGTGTTGTAGTACCGTTTCATTCTTTAGTGTTTCTCAAAGTTCAGTTACTGGCCCTGCACACTGCTGAGCAGGCCAGCTCGGGGAATTTGCTGTCTCTGCATTACATTCTGTGGTTTTGTTCTTTCCATCATCATAGTAAATGCTACATGTGCTGAGTGCTCAGCTCTAATCTCAATCCTGAGGCAAGACAGTGGTCTGAAAGCTAAACTTCTGCTTTCTACAGAATGAACAAAAGTATGTAGTTGATCATTCTTTTGGCAATTCTCAGAAAACCTCCTTGATGAGACATATTTGTCAGCAGCAGATTTTGGAAAATGTGCCCTATTCCAACATTACAGACACTAGAGATCTGTAGGATCTTTCCTATGAGGAAGATGGAAGACATCTTGTCTTTGTCTGTAATACAGACAGATCTAAATTAAATTGCAGCTATCCTGTAAGAAGCTCAGTTAGGGGCTATTGAATTGTAGCTACGTGGGAGACAGAAGCAGCAGCTTTGAAGTGTTGCTTCTCACCCATATTTCAGTAGAGAAATACCTCTGCAGGGTACAGTGGCTGAGAGCACGGGACATTTGGCATTCTGAGGATTGGGTTGTGCTGGTCACTCTGTCAGCCACATTTGCACAGGTGTGCACCTCTTTTTGTATTCCAAGTCCTTCACCCTCCACCCCTAGAAGTTACATCCTCAGACATCTGTAAAGTGTAATCATGCCTTCTGTAGCTGTTGAACTTTGGATTTTTCCTGGAAGGTGTCTCCATTCTTACTCCTGGATAATTCATTATTTCCTGGATGATTTTCTTGGAACTGTCTGCAATTTGTCAGTCTATCCATTGTAGTGAAGTGGCTGAACCAGAATGCAATGTTTTTTAATGAGACCTTCAAATGGAGACAGATTTGTATTTCCTTCTATGCAATCTGACGCTTCTACATTGCTAATATTTTCCACATTTGACATCCACTGGGCAAAGCATTTATCCCCATTTCTTTTAGCATAGCTGTATTCTAGGTTTTAACTTCTCAAGTACAGATTAGTTGGCATTTTCTGAATCCTTTCACTTTTAATTTCTGAGCTGCCTTTAAATTATTTCTCTGCAACTGTAGGAGAAAGTTTCAAATCCTTAATTGTTGTCATCAAAATGAGAACTGAGCTGGGAGGGAGAGCAGAGCCCTGCAGTAGCCAGCAAGAGCACTCTGGTGTTTAACTCTCTGTGTCTTAATTTACTGTGTGGCCACTTTTATTATAGAACATTCTAATGCAACGTTGGTTATTATTTAGTGTCATCAAAAATGTGCTTTCTCCCTGCACTTTCTTGTTTGGTCTCCATGTACTGAAAAAACTGTACATTTATCAGTCTTTTCATACCTGTACAAAGTGTTTCAAGTTCAGTCTGAGAAGTGACAAGTGCAGTACGTATTGAATGAAGAGCCTGAACTCTAGTGGCAATCAAAAGCTTTGATCTCTTCCGTACTTCTATAGGCCAACGGTGCCTTCATTTCTTCTTTTAAGAGATTGTTTAGAGTTGTGTATGATTTGGAATGTATATACAGCTATTAAAAAATAAAGGGGTGGAATCTGCAGGTATCATAGGCTGCCATCTGTTGTTTTGTAACCTCCTTCCCCAGCAGGACTAGGGAAGTGATCGTCCCCCTGTACTCGGCACTGGTGAGGCTGCACCTTGAGTACTGTGTCCGGTTTTGGGCCCCACGCTACAAGAAGGACATTGAGGTGCTGGAGTGTGTCCAGAGAAGAGCAACAAAGCTGGTGAAGGGTCTGGAGCACAAGTGTTATGAGGAGTAGCTGAGGGAACTGGGGTTGTTTAGCCCAAGAAGAGGAAGCTGAGGCTGAGGCTTATTGCTCTCTACAACTACCTGAGAGGAGGTTGTAGCCAGGGGTGTTGGTCTCTTCTCCCAAGCAACAAGCAATAGGATGAGAGGAAACAGCCTCAAATTGTGCCAGGGGAAGTTTAGACTGGATGTTGGGAAAAATTTCTTCACCAAAAGGGTTGTCAATCATTGGAACAGGCTGCCCAGGGAAGTGGTTGAATCACCATCCCTGGAGGTATTTAAAAGATGTGTAGATGTGGTGCTTAGGGACATGGTTTAGTGGTGGACTTGGCAGTGCTAGGTTTATGGTTGGACATGATGATCTTAAGGGTCTTTTCCAACCTAAATGATTCTATGATTTTTAATTTTTTTTTTTTCCAAAAAGATTAGGTGATATATTAATTTTAAAATAAAATTAAAAAAATAAATTCCTGAACTGCCACATGTGGCAAGCAACTCTGTGTTGGATTCTTTGCAGTTTTTAATTTCAAGCTCCACTTTTTTGTCCCAGTCTAAATGGTTTGGTTTATTACAAATTCTTAAGTTCTGTATAGGATGGCTTTTTGGAGTTTATTGCCTCTTGATTATAAAATAATATTCTGCATAACTTAGGGATAAGATACACCATGGCACTAAGAACTGTAGGCTTTGTTCTAGAAACATTTTTTCTCACGATCTTACAGTACTGAGTAACCGTAGCAGGTATACAGATGCCTGCCTTTTTTTTTTTAATCTCTTATATACTCACCCACATAATTCTTCATACCCTGCAGTGAATTATACATGCATTGTTAATCAACCTTATTTCCCAACACTGCTGCCTACTCTTATGCTCTATTTTTCTTGTGTACTATAGTAACTTTTGTAATGAAGCAAGCCAGTGATCTTATTTTATCCTTTGGGGTACAAGACAATTGCCACGTTGTGTTTAAAAAAATTGCCTTCATACAGCGTTGTGCAACTGACAACATATTGCATTCTTTCTGCTACCTTATTATTATTTTAATTAAAAAGTAGTCATGGCATAACATCTGCATTTCCACTCTAATAAACAAAAAGTACCCTAAAGTTATAAATGTGTATAAAAAACTTTACCACAAAGATTAGTATCCAAGAAATATATAAATATTGATAGGAAGGATTCTATCAGAACAATAACTGTACAAAATGAAGGGACATACAAGTGCTCTTATAAATGCTTACACAGATTCCTCAGATCCTGCCAGATTCTCCAGGTGGAACTGGAGAAGCTAGTAAAGGGAGGCATGCCCCTTTTTATTTAAGGAATTTGCAAAGATACGGCTTGTTTGTGTGCACACATGTGCTTGTGTGCTTCTCTGTTCCCAAAAACATTGGCAGGGACCTCTAGTATTTGAAGTTAGTTTAGACTGAGGCAGTCTGGCTAAATGAGGCTTTAAACGAAGTACTGAAATCTTTCTCCATATGTATCTCTATGCAGATACACATGGAAAAAAATAAGCACCTTCAAATCTGAAACCCAAGATTTTAAAAGAAACAGTAATATCTTTTTTTGTGAGCTTCTAAAGCTGATTCAGGTGGGAACCTCCTTTGCAGAACTGAACTTGGCAGCAGATCTGGCATTTCTTGTCATCCTATTGGACAAGGCAAAACTGTAAATCATCCTACTGCTTTCCCACAGAATTTTTGCAATCCTGCACTGGCAACACTAACTAGGGAGACAGGTTAACCTTTGCCTTTAGTCAAGACTGCTGTAAGCCTTTCATTTAAAATCTGAGCTTTGACATTGCCCTGATGTTTGCTGTTTTGAAACCTACCTGTCTACTTGTTAAGTTTCACAGGCAGGAATGTAAACTGGCTTGGAGACTTTGCTTTTTGTTCTTTTTTGGGATGAAGAAAGCAGGCTGAGGATCCCAGCCAGCCCTGCAAGCTACATCAGAATCCCTCTGCAATTTGCAGGCTCCTTACAGTCTCTTGTCACTGAACAATCTTAAATGTTAATGCAAAGTCTGAAAAAATAATGATTTTTTTGTTAACTTCAAACTGGGCGAAAACATATCTATTGCTTATTGTTGCAATGTTTTTTAAAAGCTTTTACAAAGGAGAAAGGAGAGTGGAAGACCAAAGACAGTGGCCTCGAAGAAAACAGACTTGACTTTGAGAGTTGGTGGCAGCAGAGAAAAATTTAGCATAAGAGGAAAGTAGCTCAGAGGAATTCAACAGTATTACGAGCACAGCTGGAAATTATCCCAGTGTGTAGGAAAGACATGAAGGTAGTAAGAGACCAGACTGACTAATGAGATGATCAGTGACCTCAAACACAAGAAACTGGTTTTGCAGGGTTGCTCTGTAAATCAGATCAACAAAATGATCTGGATTAAAAATGAACACAAAAACCGTCTTTGTCCTTCCCTCCCCCACTCTTTGTTTTTTGTTAGACTGAGTTGTTTCACGGATACAGCTGACAGTGTAGGCCTACAAACAACTGCATCAGCACTACTCAAGGAGTTGATGCTGATGCTTAGAGGTGAGGATCTCCTGCTGCCTTGGAGATGAGAGGTTTAGAATGTATTCAGAAAGGACATTAATCTTCAGTGCAAATCTGAGATGGGAAAATACTGGCTAGACAGCAGTGATTTGAAAAAGCCTCTGAGGGTGAACAGATCACGAGCTACAGGTGCATCGATGATGTGCCAAAGAGCAAATGTTTGGGGCATGTAGAAACAGGTAAATTCTGGCCCATCACATAACCTTCTCAGCTGATTTAACACTGGCCATGTGAATGTGGGGCCTAGTAGCAGACACTAGATCTCAAAAAAATGTAAAACAGCTGGAGAGAGTTCAGAGGAGAACAGGAAAATCGTATAGATGAAGTGAGGAAAGATCAAAAGATTTAGTGCTTTTTAATCTAGGGAAGGCTGAGGACATGCATGGAAGTTTCCAGCTTTGCAGTCTCTTTTTTTATATACTCCTCAGGGATCAAATATTTTACCAATGTCCTCTAGGAGCAGGAGAAATATTATGGGGCAGAAACTACACGATATCAAAATCTAGCTTCTTGTCTCCAGCCATATGTATAACAAAGTGCAGGAGGAGATTGCTTGGGGAACAGTGTGGAAGCGTCTATCACTGTAAGTTTTAAAACAGGTTAGACAGGCATCTGTCAGGAATGGTTCAGATACGGCAGATATTCCCTGGGAAAAAGCGCCAGCAAGCAGGATTCACGAGGTTGCTTCCTGTGTGACTTGCTGCAAGCCTCTAACATCAAGGTGAGCAGCCCGGCCATGAAAAGCACAGAAACCATGACCAGACCTCACCGTGCCATGCACTCACGAATGCTCTTTACTTTCGTGGCTTGGCAGGGTCACTGCTTCTGCCCACCGCAATAGGAACTTCAAATTTTGTGTTGTTCTCCTTTCGTTGTTGGGCAACACATAAATATTTACTGCAGTTATGGGGGAAAATGAGTATTTCGTTTTACTTCTAGGTAATCAAGGTGTTCTTTTTGATCAGTAACAGTCCTCAGTTCATCTATATGACCTGTGCTGACATGCTTGCAGCAATAAGGTGCAGTAATGAGCCACGCTCACCAGGAGATAACGCCTGCTGTGGGACAGTAAGGACGGCCTCCCTCTGCAATCGTTGTTGCTTCAACTGCTGGGCTCCAAAACCTCCCGGCCGTATGTCGGTATACCTTTGTTTGTCCACGGTCTGCCAAAAATCCCCTGAGAGATAGCACCTCTCTCTCCTTCCCAGCTGCTGCAATGAGAGCAAAGGCTCCTTCTCCCCCGGCGGGGGCCGAGGGCAGAGCCGCCGCTGTGGCTGGGGGCCGGCGTTGGGAACGGGCCAACGCTCCGCACCCCCGGGGCCCAGCAGACCCAAAGCCCCGCGCGCTGCTCGACACCGCGAGCCCGTAACGGCCGCCCCGCGGGCGGGCCTCGCGCACCGCCCCCGCCGGCGAAGGGCGGGGCCTGGGCGGGGTCGCGTGGTACCGGCCGCTGCCTGGCGCTGACCGGCAGTGCGGCGGTTCCTCTCCCCATGGCGGCCGGCGGCGGCAGCGGGGCCGGGGCGCCCGAGCGGCCCTACGAGATGGTGGTGTTCGGGGCCTCGGGTTTCACCGGCCAGTTCGTGGTGGAGGAGGTGGCGCGGGCGGCGGACGGCGGGGAGCTGCGCGGCGCCCTGCGCTGGGCCGTGGCCGGGCGGAGCCGGGAGAAGCTGCAGGCGGTTCTGAAGCGGGCGGCCGAGAGGCTGGGTACGGGCCGCGGCTGGGGGGCGTGTGGCGCAGCGCCGTTGGCCAGGGCCGCGGGGCCCGCGCGGCCCCAGTGTCTCGGCCCTGTCTGTTGGGAGCCGCCCACGGGCGGGTGTGAGGGGAAGGGCTGAGGCGCGAACCGGGGCAAACCCCTCGGTGTCGGGGATGCGCCGGGGAGGTGGTGGCTCGGCCCGGCGCGGCGGGCGGTGTCGGTGACAGCGGTCTCCGGTGCGCAGGGAAGGCGGCGCTCGGGGCAGAGGTCGGCGTGCTGCTGTGCGATGTGGGCGACGCGGCCTCGCTGGCCGCCATGGCGAGGCAGACCCGGCTGGTGCTCAACTGCGTGGGCCCGGTGAGTGCGGTGATCCGGGCGGGGCTCCCACGGCGTCCGCCGGGCGCGGTTCCCGGCAGAGCCCCGGGGCGGTGGCTGCGCGTCCGCCGCTGCTCCGCGGCTGCTTGCGGCTGGGCTCCCTGCTCCTCGGGGCAGCGAGAGCTGCGACGGCTGTAGGGAGACCTGCCGCCGGGCTCCGGAATTTCGAGAGCTGTCCAGATGAAATGTAGGTTTTTGAAATCGAACCAGAAGTACAACCGTGTACTGTAATCGCCCAGAGATTTCCCACTGCAATTTCTGGTGGCATAGTTCATGGACAGTTCTCACTGACATACAGCAGGGTTTTCACAGGCAGCATCAGAAACTGATTGTAAAGTGGGGAGGAGTTTTGGGTTGGGCCAAAATGGTTGAAGATAGAGCTGGAAAAGAAGCCCATAGACTTGCTGCCCTAAGTTCTTGGACCCTTTAAAAGTTTCAGCGGCAGTATTTCCAACACGTTCAGAAGGGATCAAAGTTTGAGAGCTGGAAGTTGGGTCATGACAACATCTTTGAAATCAAGAATATTTAAGTAGAGAACATGCTGATAATAGGAGTACAAAAAGCATAATTTGAGATTAAATTTCCCTTGTGATCTCTGAGAGAAATAAGGTGGACTAATCTATGCAGCAGATTTCATAAGGTGGAGTAATCCATGCAGCAAACTCTGTTATCAGTGATGAAGTTTGTTATGCTGATCCTTTTCCCCACCCCCAAAAAAAAATACAAGTACTATTACATTTTTGCCCCCACTTAGCAAAATCAATAGCCACCAAGTGTTTACTTTTATTGTAGATACATGTGTTAGATAAAGCTCATTGGGTGAGTTGTGGTGTGTGGGTTTTATTTTGTTATGCGCAGTGTTCTTTCCTCCTATAGTATAGATTCTTTGGAGAGCCTGTGGTAGAAGCTTGTGTTGAAAATGGTGCAAGCTACATTGACATCAGTGGAGAACCCCAGGTATGTGACAGTAGAAGCATGCAACTTTATATCAAGGATCTTTTAAAGGAATATTTGTTTAGTATGTTTCATGTTTCTGCTAATGTTTTTGAACATGAAGACAAATTTTGCGTCCTGATCTGCAATTCTAAGATGCATTCATTAAGTTAAAGTACATTGATGAGTATTGATTGTATAGTTTTCTTACTTTTAAACAAGAGCCTCTCAGGTTCTTTCTGGAAATCCAAAATTTTTGAATTCTGCTCTAAGTCTTGGTTGTGATTCTACGTAGGAATTTTGCCTAGATCACATTTCTTTGCACTGCAGTGACACTTTGATACCATAAAACAGGAATAATATGTATCTGGCTTAAAGAAGCTTGTAAGTGGTTTGAAGTGTATAGGATGCCATGATATGACAGGAAAAGCGTTGATGGCTAATAGTGACTATGGCCAAATATGGAGTTCTGCTTAAAAATATTTGTTCTGACTGTGTTCTAGTTTCTGGAAGGAATGTACCTGAAATACAATGAAAGAGCTGCGGAAAAGGGAGTATATGTCATCGGAAGCTGTGGCTTCGACTCTATACCAGCTGATATGGGAGTACTGTACACCAGAGACAAATTGAAAGGTGACTTAAATATTTGTGACCTTGTGCTGATAAAGAAATGCAGATTGTGCTGGTTTCCTAAAGCAGCAATGCTTATGTGGAAACTCTTTCAGTCTCTCTTTTTCCCTGCCTTTACCAGCCGACCAGTTTCAACCAAATCTGGTAGATAAAAAATTTAAAAGTAAATCATATTCCCATTAGATTGGAGAAAATTGATCATTAGGTAGAGGAGAGATTCAAGGTAAGGTTACTCACTGAGAGAACAGAACCTTCAGCTGTCAGCAGTGGGCTCTTCCGCCAGCATGTGGGCGTCCCTAGCAAGCCTGAGCACACTGCCTCTTGTGCAGTGAGATCTTGCAGGGGAAGAGACAGTGAGGAGAGGAATGCTGTGGGAAAGGGATCACAAGTTAGTGGGTAGTCAAGTTTTGTAAGTTTTCTACTGCAAGTACTGAGAAGCTGTAAGTAGATAGACAGTGCCATGCAATGCCTTTTTCTTTAAGAGCATCTAGACAGTAACTGAGAGAGGATAAATATATTTGAGAAAAGATGTGAGATGATTTAGTTCTATGCAAATAGTACTCGATCCTAATCTCGCATGAGGATACTTCATTCATCAGGTCTGACTTTCATTTGGAAAGGCCAATAAGAGTATTCAAATGTTTTGCTGTTATGGACTATTAAAACTGCTGTTAAGTAGGATTGCTTTACATTGGCATGTATTGTCAACTTTCAGTTTAATAAAAATCTGGATCTGATTGGAGGGAGAGGAGAAGCATGGAAATGAGTAGCTGGTTGTTCATGGGGTTATAATTTGATGTCTGATACTTGTTTTGAATAAAGAAGTCTTTTATCTCTTTCTATTTTGACTTTATGGTCTTATCGCCTGTTTATCCAGTTGTTTGCTATATTGTTATACAGTCTCAGAAGGAAGTGAGCAAAGTAAAACAAAGCAGAATTTGGAGGAGTTGTTTTGTTTTGCTGTTCATCACAATTAAGCATTCTTTGCAAAGCACAAGCTATGCTAAAATTAAATGTTTTAGGATATCGTGTGTGGTTTGATTTTTTTGTTTGTTTGGTTTGGTTTGGTTTTTTTGTTTGGGGATTTGGGGGGGTTATAGTTAAAGTCTGCCAAAATCCACAAGTCCATCTCGGTTTTCACAGCCTGTGTCACCCTTTATTTTGAAACTTGGAGGAAAACTAAATATGGCTCTTAATATTATTTTCCTGTTTTTTCCCCATCAATTATTTAGATTATCTCATTAACTAGATAAGGCAAACAAAAAATTTAATTAGGAAGGATAGCGTTAGTGACCCTTACTGAAGTACTTTGCATAAGAAATTTGACACTTGCTAACTAAAATAGCTGTGGAACTTAATCTTAGTTTATTTTAATTTGAGATGAAGATGTGACTCTGCGTTTTCAACTAATAATGTCAGTTGCCTGCTATTTAAGTCTGCTTTGTGAACTAATGACTGTATATGCCAAGTAATGTTTTTCTCATCCCTTAAAGGTACCTTAACTGCTGTTGAAAGTTTCCTGAAGGTGAAATCTGGGCCTGAGGTTAGTTGGTTTATACCTTTTTGGAAACTCAGAGGTATTTGTGATAACATCACCATAGCCCATTAGAATAACTTTTGTTAAATTAATTCAGACCAAGGAGCAAGCTGGCAGTTCTTTGATAATGAGCCGAAGAACTTACTTTTATTAGCTCCTGAAGAATAATCCCAAGCAAACACTCTTTTGTAAGGTTCATTTGCATAGGCTGTCTACCTTAAGTTTTTTGTGTTAAGCTGTTTCAAGAAATACTTAGTTTTTGCAGAGATGTGGGAAGGATTTGTACACAACTATGAGATACATAGTGCGTTGCCAGTAATCCTAGAGTTTGCTTTTTTTTTTGTTGGAGGGGGTGTGTTTCAATGTACTTAATGCATGTAATCACAATACATATATGTAATAATATGTAATATATGTAATAATTCAAAGGGAATTATTAAAATAATGCAATGCTTACCCAAACCAAGCCAGTATTGGTGCCCAACAATTAAACATACTGCTTCTCCTGTCCTGAGCACCCATCTTGACAGATGGTGCCCAAGTCATAGCCTGTTTTTATGAACATCTGGAGGAGTGGAGGTAGCCCATGAAATGGGAGAATAATACTTATCTGTTAAAGGACAGGGGATAGTAGTTAATGAGAATGTATAAATCTGTATGTTGCATACAAAGATGGTTTAAGTACGTAGTATAAGTTGTAAGCGTTGGTAAGAAGAGATTTCAGTAATGAGAATTAAATACAATGGGATGGTTAGAAGATAGATAGATACACAAACACGCACACACATATTACCTTATGTAGAGCCTGTGCATGATGCAAATAGGATGTAATAAGGCGTGGACATTGTCTGGGGTCTGGCTGAGACGAAGTGAATTTTCCCCATAGCAGCCCCCACAGTGCGGTGCTGTGTGTTGGCAGCCAGCAAGGCGTTGTTGACACACCAGTGCTTTGGCTACTGCTGAGCAGTGCTGCACAGCACCAGGGCTGGGTCTCCAACATTGCCCTCGCTCTGGTAGGCTGGGGGGGGGCAAGATCCTGGGAGGGGACGCAGCCAGGAGAGCTGGCCCAAACTGACCAAAGGGATACTCTGTACCATATGACATTTGCTCAGCAACACAAGCTAAGGGAAAGGAGGAGGAAGGGGGAGCATTCGTTATTACGATGTTTGTCTTCTGGAGCAACCACTATGTATACTGAAGCTCTGCTTCCCAGGAGGTGGCTAGATGGGAAGCAGAGAGTAAATCTTTTTTCCTTTGCTTCCGAATGTGGCCTTTCCTTTATTAAACTGCCTTTATCTTGATCCACAAGTTGACTTTTTTTTTTTTTTTTCCCCCGTCTTATTTTCTCACCCTCCTGTCTTACTGAGGAGGGGAGTGATACAGCACCTTGATGGGCACCTGGCGTTCAGCCACACTCAACCCACCACATTTCAATATACTTTAATGCCTGTAATCATAATACATATATGTAATAATTGTAATAATGTGTAATATATGTAATAATTCTAAGGTCATTATTAAAATAATACATGAAACCTTTAAATAGCGAATTAATTACTGTTTCATGGTATGTCACCAGGGTTCTCGTGTACATGATGGGACCTGGAAGTCAGCTGTTTATGGCCTTGCAGATCAAGACAACCTGAGGAAACTTCGAAAAAAGATAGGATACACCCCTGTTCCAGTAGTTGGTGCGAAACTTAGAAGAAGGTATAAGAAGTGTAGCATGTGAAACATGCTGTCTTCTAGCAGTTCCAGTATTTATTATGTAGATTGTTAACATATTAAATACTGAAAAGATGCATTTAGGACTTTAGTATAATATGAACACATAGATGCTTGTCTAGTGGAATTGAAGATAAGTTCAGTTTTACTGATTTGTTGATATTTTACTGAAAAAAAACCCATGTCCCAGCATTTACACGGTCTCAAAGTTAAGTTCTAAGAGACTTTTAGTGATGTGGCAAACTTTTGAGTTTGATTTCAGAAGTGATCAGTAGAACAGAAAAAAGAATTGTGAGGGGAATATTATTTTGATTATCAAATTCATTCTTTATAGACTGCATGGAATTTTGAGTTGAGCCAGGGATAAATTTGGAATGGTTTGCTTTCAGTGAAAAGAGATAATGTCATAAAAATGCTTGAGAAAAAGCCAATATTGGTAGGACCATTATGATCAGTTTGTTTCAGTTTGCATGAACCTTTTTTTTTCTGAGGGTTTTTTTTTCCATTTTCAGAGGACTTGTCTTTTACAATCAGGAATTCAAAGAGTACTGTATTCCATTCATGGGATCTGATGGTTCCGTTGTGAAACGGTCTCAGCGTTACTTGTACACAGAGTTAAAGGAAACACCCGTAAGTTACTGTTACTGGTATACTATGTCTTTATTACCATTTTCAACAAATCTTTCCTTTATGCAGTAGCTGTTCTTAGTGCAGATCTGTGTAGTAGGGTTTCTGTAGTTAGATAAATAGTAATGAACTGTGATGTGCTTTTTCTTCTGTAAAGAAGGATGCTTGTTCTGTTGTTCACTTTTGGAAGCTGCTTGAGCTGATGTGGTCCGGGTTCTTCTGGGTGCATGGGCATGTTTCATGCTACTTGATACTCTGCCTGATGAGCTTACTTATTGCTGCCAGCATAACAGTTACAGGAGTCTCTTGTAGGGTTCTCATGCTGATTTGTGGGTATGTATTTGTAGGGAATGGAAGCCTTGAGTCACAGAAATATTTGAAAGGTAGGCTTCATGATTTTTGAGAATGATAAATATAGTAAATTCTGTTCCTGCACAGAGGCTTCTTTTGTTGTTGTATCAGTAGAGGTTGTAAAAGCATCATAATTTTAATCTGTGTAACTATAGTCAGGTCAGTGTAGTGTAGTAAATGTTCTGATAAAGAATTCACATGCTGCTTATTTGTATCTGGAGACTTCTTTGACGCTTGGGTCTCTGGTGTGCAGAGTGAAAGTAATGTGAAGTAGTGGTGGTGGTAAAGATGTTTAGTTTTTGTTTTCCATGGTTTCCTGAGAGGAGACCAGCACCAGCAATCTGTATAACAGCTGTGCAGAATCACAGGCATCAACTAAGAGATGAAAGTGAAATAGTACTCTAAAAATACACTTGGAAACTAATAATGGGAAAGACTTGCAATTGCTATTCCAGAATTCTACAGTAAGGCTTCAGTTTCTCTTAAACTACAACACAAAGAGAAGGAAATTAAGATCTCTGGAAAGAAGCCTGAAATCAGATACCAAAACACATATTCCTTTAAAGTTTTCCACTCTTGTTTGCCTTGCTCACTCCCTTGCTATTCTGTAGTTATATTATCTTTTCATAATGAATTATAAAAAGAAGCGTTACTCAAAGAGTTGTTTAGAACTAGAAGACAATTGTTTAATGCCCTATTTAAACAGCTCTCTATTGTATCAAACAATTGTATCCTAATTTGGGGGTAGGTTTATTTTTACAAATGAATTCATGCAAAAATAGAATGTACATTACAATCACTGAAAATATGTTTTTGCCTCAGGTGCAGTATGGTGCTTATGTGAACGTAGGTGGTCTTGGCTCTGTTATCAAGCTGATGTTTGCTGGCTTTTTATTTCTTCTTCTTGTGAAGTTTAGCTTTGGAAGAAAACTTCTGATAAAAGTAAGTGTTCAAAACACAAAAGAACTAAGTGTTTGGAGATATTTTTTTCCCCCCTTTAGTTTACTATTGCTCTTTTTGCCCCTCCCCAACCTTTTTTTTCGCCTCTCTTATAGTACCCAGAATTTTTCTCTGCTGGACGCTTCACAAAGGAAGGACCAACCCAGAAACAGGTAACTGACTGTTTTCCATCACAATTATTGACTAAATTTGTTATGGTAATGGTGGAATAGTAATCTAGAGTCAACTGCTTAGTCTCGAAGAAATAATTTCTAAATGCACATTGTGTTTGCCTGTTCAGATAGTTTTGAATATTTAAATAATCACGCCTTCTGTTATTAGACATCAAAATATGTCATATGAGAAAAATGGATTATGTTGCTGGGTCTTATGTATTTACATGAATGGCTCACAGCATTCAATTTGTCAAGGTGATGACAGAGGGAAACTAAGCAAAAACCCAGGACTGAAAGCACTGAGAGAATAAATGGACTTTAGAACAATAACAGTTCCAACAAAGTGGAAGTGATTAAAAACTTAGATGAAATTGTACCTTCTAAGTAATAACTCAAAATAACTACTTATGTTTAGATGGATCATAGTATTTGGTGTAATAAATATTTATATTTACTACTTGTGCTTGCCTGATATAAGTGACTTACTGTTTTGGTGACCATGTTTGTCTTGTCCACTGCAGATGGATGGAACCTCTTTTACAATGACTTTCTTTGGTGAGGGTTACAGTGAGGGGCAAGATCCCCAGAATGGCAAACCCAATGTAAAGATCTGCACTGAAGTGAAAGGACCAGGTATGCACGTTAGTAGCAGCTAACTGCTTTTGCCTCGCATTCCTTGCTCTGAAATTGGTGTGTGGTTCCACTGCTTTTCTGTTCACCCTCAAGGAGCACTTGCAACATGGACAAAAAGTCAACAGCCTTTACGGAGTGTTACCGTAGATACTAGCATTCACTGTGATTCACCTGGTTTTTGAAATAGCCAATTCATTTCCTTTTGTTTTCTTTCCTTATGACTTTCCCCATTCCAATTTTCATTTTTGCAGAGTAGAGCAGTTAAAGGGAGAGTGCGTTAAGGATAGTTTTCAGTTGTTACAGCCTGGTCTTACTATGTGTTTGTTTGTAGTCTCCTGTGAGTGAACTTAAGCAGATCTGGCGTGGTATCATTTCTAGCTATACCATACTTGTGTTCAGATCATTCGTTTGAGGGGAGATGACACCTCAAGTAAAGTCTGGAGACAGCAGGAATGTATATTCAGAAAGGAGTTAATGAAGCATAGCTTTAAATAACTAGAGATATAACTGAATGCAACAGTCTCACAGCAGAAGTCTGATTTTAAGCACAGGATAGGGAAAGCACTTGCTGTAATGGAGAGCCCTCTGTCACCATGAGGTGATCGCTAATGGTTGTTGTGTGGTTATAGGCCTGTAATTGAAGCAGTACTTGTCCAGATTAGATCTGAAAGACTTCACCAGCTACTTGGGATGATTAACAGGTAAAAAAGCTGTTTTTAAATGGGGAACGCTGTTCGATGGCCAAAGAGATTATTCTTCAGCATGCTGTAGGTAAGATGAGATTGTATTCTACATTTCAACACACTGTACACTGTTGTTTTGTTTTGTGTTTTTTTTTTCTATCAGAGCCTGGCTATGTTGCTACACCAATTGTAATGGTTCAAGCAGCTGTGTCTGTTCTGGAGGATGCAGCTTGTCTGCCTAAACAGTAAGTACTTTCCTATGCAAAACAGCTTGATCTCCCTTAAAGCTACTGTGTGCCTATGTTTCTCTTTGAAAATACAGATGTTGTAAGCCTGTGGATTTCTATATTGCCTCACCCAAATAGCTGTGCAATGGAGATAATTCACCACAAGCTGATTTAAAGCCACTTACTTTTCATCTGCCTTTCAGTTCGAAAGGATGTAGTCATACGTTTTTAGTAATGCTTTTGCAGCATCTGTTGCATCAGTGTCTATATTTTCAGTTAATGGAATGGTTTCTCTTGAGTTTGCTGGAGGCAGAAATGAAGCTATGAATATAACCAGCTTGTCAAATTCCTCATGTGCTCTCCTGCGGGACAAAGTGGCTTTTTTTCTTAGGCAGGGAAACCTTTTTCCAAAAAAGGTGTCATTCAATCACTGTGCCTCTAATGTTTTTCTCTTTTGATTTTCATTAACAGAGGTGGTGTATATTCTCCGGGAGCTGCCTTCTCCAAAACAAAACTGATTGATCGTCTCAACAAACATGGTGTTGAGTTCTCTGTTATTAGCAAGCCTGAAATCTGAAGTCAAACCATAACTGTATAAACTAACACCTTTCCTGGGTCTAATTCCAATAAAACTCATTTGGCTGTAAAAGCCTAATCATAAAATAGTTTCACTGTGCTATTGTTTACAGCAGAAACAGAAGAAAAGCTGAGTTGTTATGCTATTTGCTATAGTGAGCAAACCCATAAGGAGTATTGAGTTCTAATTCACAAGTATATTATGTCAGTGACTGATAGGACACTAGTTCTAGAATTCTGTTTAATCTCTTCCATCAAAGATGTAACTTACTACTTAATGGAACCAGTATAGCAGCTACTTCAGAATTAACCACAGCCTTCTCGCTTTGCCCTATTCCCTGACTGTTAAAAGCAGGCAGGCTCTGGATAACAAGTGCCTTAGCAGATGAAACCCCTAGTTACTCCTCATGCCTGTTTGGGATAGGTGCTGTTACTTTGTGGTGTTCTTACTTTCAAAGCCTTAATGCCCATGGTAAAACAAAAGAGTAGTCATCATTCCTCAGAGTTTAAGGAATAGTTTTTATCTTTTTCTTCTGGGTTATGTACTATTATCTTAAGGTATGTTGACTTCCATCCTTACTAGCTTGCCTGTTGTGAGCTGTGCTAAAAAAAGGGGGGGGAGAGAAAGCACAAACAGTGGGGTTTGTCAAGTATGACCATGACCAGCAATGTGGCGGTTCCTCTCCCCATGGCAGCTGGCGGGGCCTGAGTGGCCCTACGAGCTGGTGGTGGTTGGGACACCTGGAATGGGAGAGTAATATCTCTCTGTTAAAGGACAGGGGAGAGTAGTTAATGTGTAAATATGTATGTTGGGTAAAAGATGGTTCAAGTATGTAGTATGAAAGTGTTGGTAAGAATGGACTTCAGTAATGATAATTAAATACCATGGGAGGGTTAGAAGATATATATGTATGTATGTATTAAATTATCGGGGACCTGAGCATCATGCAAATCATCTGGAATGAGGGGTGGAGATTGTATTGGGTCTGGCTGAGATGGTGTTAATTTTTGGGAATGATAAATACATTAAATTCTGTTCCTGTGCAGAGGGGTTTTTTGTGTTGTTGTTATCATACCAGTAGAGCTTCTAAAAGCTCTGAAAATTAGCAAGACACAAAAAGTTCTCTGTCTCCCTCAGCTGTGTCACATTCACCATCTTTATTATAATAAAGCAAACTGTTGCTCTATAGTATCATAGCTGTTTAGAAGATTAACAGATGGGTGTAGTTCATGATACAATGATATAACCTAAAGTTAATAAATTATGCTCTTTTTTACCTTGCTTGACGTACCTGGACAGATAGATGTAGGTGCTAAGTGTCTCTGTGCAGAACATGCATGCAGCCTTCCTAGAGGAGGAAGACAGTAGTTAACCAGACACTTCCAGCACACCACAGCTGGGTCCCAGCACACTGCTTGACCCTCCCAGCACAAATTCGAGAACCACAATGAAGAGGAAGGTCTTTCAGAATCACCAGAGGTCATCTGGTCCAACCCCCTGCTCAAGCAGGGTCACCTAGAACAGGCTGCCCAGGGAATACATCCAGGCAGCTTTTCAATATCTAATTCTGAAACATACTTTTACACCATGGGTCTGTATAAACTTTCACAAGTTCATTTTATGGTGCATCTAACAGGACTAAATCCACGAGGCACAGTGCTTTGGAAAATGCATTTTAGTTTATGTTATCTTGACTACTTTGGTAGAAAAAACCCTCAACATTCCTGGAATGGAAACCTGGAAGTTTTGCACATAAGACAAAAGTACAAACAAAATAAGAAACATGCTATCCTATTACTTGAAATTAAATTATTTCATGGTATTTTTGGATGGGCCTAGACTAATAGGTTACAAGTATTGCCTACTAACTCTCTGTCATGAATGAGATTTTGTTACACAGCTTTGGTTTAGCAGAAATTTAGGATTTATTGCTTTTTTTTGAGCTAGATCACAATATTAGGTTCTGTAATTATTAACAGCACTTAATCATCAGCCAGTTTAACAGAGTGATTCAAAGGCATTTGTTGATTAAAACAAAATAGCGCCAAAGATTCGAGAACGGCAAGCATCGCCTGATACAGCAGGGTTGCACACACAGATGAGGGTTAAATCAAATCACACATACAGAGAGGCAGACAAACCATCCTGGATCAAATCTCACACACACACACACACAGGCACATAGTTCTGAATGAGGTTCATGAATTACTCACTTTTACATGCTGGCATTCATCAACAGACAGGTGCTGAACCTCGTGAAATTGGGCTTTGGAGTCTCCGCAAAATCGTTGATGGATGATCTTTGAATTCTGGCAAAATCTACCCTGAGATGCATCCCAGCTCAGGTGAGATCCTGGTTCACAACCCACTGCTGTCCTGGAGACCTCCAAGGGTCTCACATTTGGATCGCTATGTGTAGGATCTCAAGATGATTGGCTTTGGTCAGGTTTCTCCATTCTGGCCACAATTTGTGCTGAGTCATTCCAGTAGACAATTCAGGCAGTAGGTGGCCCAGGTGTGGCCAGGGGGTGCCTGGCCAACCCAGCTCCAGGCTACTGCACTTGCCACAAAGATAACAGCACAATGGGAGTTTTTCCCAAAGCAGCGTGCCTCATCCTGACATGCCATTCAGGCAGCTGATGGCCCAGGGGTGGCCAGAGTGCCTGGCAGCCAAGTCACTGCCTTGTATACAACATAGCAGCACCATGGGACTCATCCTGAGATCTCAGAGTGGCCCAAGGGGCTGCACCACCACACTCACGAAAAGCTATGGATTGGCTTCTGCCTGTAGCTTGTTTTTTCCCCACCAGAAATCAACAACTAAGCTATTTATGATTAATTACACGGGAAATGATGAAATTGCAGCAAATAAATTTATTGCATTAACAATCCCAAGAGTAGTCTTCCATGAGAGGAAGATCTAATGGGGGATTGAACTACTTTGTTATCTATGGCCTTACTGGCACACTGGGCATGTTCTTATAATAGGATGTGTTGAATTTGACAGTGGTTTGTTCTTTCGTAGAGTCCTCTCTGCTGTGCCTGCAGTCTCTTTCTGTTTGCTTTTTGTTCCATCCACTGGACTTGCAAAAGGAGAGATGAATCTTCTTTTCACTGGTGGAGGTGAACAAGAATCTTCTTTTCTGGTGGTTCAGAAATGAAAGAGGAAAAAAAAAATCATGGAATTACAAAATCAATGGCAAAGAACTATTTATGGGTTTCTTTGTAGAT